>ML788390.1:391968-444675 GCA_009831015.1 Picea engelmannii
TGGGTAAGAAAGGTTATATTGGTTATAGGCTAGGTGTTAGAGGTTACAAAGGGTAATTCATTTAGTAGCTATGACTTATAGTAATTAAGGATTTAGGATAATATGGTTTGGATGTAATGGGTTATAGGTTTTAGAGCAGAGGGGTTGTTAGTTACATGTGGTTATAGGGAATATAAAAGTAAGGGTTTATAGTATTAAAGTTTAAGAGATACAATGGTTAAAAGTTTTATAAATTGTAGGTTTAGGGTTATAGGGTTTATATGAATTAATGTTTACCAATATTACATATTATTATAATTATGGATTACATGTTAAGGGTTTTAGGATTTAGTTATTATATGGGATATGTGTTATGATTTTTTAGGTATTATAGGGGTGATTGAGGTTATAAGAGTTAGTTATTAATGTTAGGGGTATAGTTTTAAAATAATTTATGGTTATAGGGGTTTGAAATTAATGGTTTAGAATAGGGGTTATGTAGCTGATTTATAAGTTATTAGGGTTAAGGGTTATGTGTTAATATTTTTGAGTTATAAATTTTATAAGGATTATTTGTGAAGGGTTCTAAATATTAGTGATTTTTGATTAATGGTATAGGGATTAAATTTTATAGGAGTTATGTATTCTATGTGTTATGGTATATAAAGGTTAACCATTAAATGTGATAGGGGTTATTAGGGTTATATGAATTGTAGTTTATAATACTTATGGTTATATGGTAAGGGTTAGAGGGATTATGTGTTATAAAGGTTATAAGTATTAATAGTAATAGGTTTTGAAGGATTAGGGATAGTATGAATGAGGAGTGGTAGAGATTATAATTATTAGGATATACAGGGATTATAGAGGATATTTATTTAGAGTTACATGTATTATTTATATTATGGTTTCCTAATAAGGTGCCATAAAGGTTAGGTGTTATAAATATTATAATGTTAGTGTTTATGAGTTGTGAAGGGTATGGAATAAGGATTATAGATGTTAGGATATATAAGAGTTATATAGGTTAGGGGTTTTCATGGTTATACAAGTTAAGAGACATATGATTTAGTGGTTATATGAGTTATTAATCTTTGCGGATATGGATTATAGAGATTAGGGTTTAAAGAAAATAATAGATTAGTGGTTATATGGGTTTGAGCATAGAGGTTGTGAGGGTTATATGGGTTGAGGTCTATTTGATTTAAGAGTTATATGGGTTAGGCACCATTTAGGCCAATGGTTATAGGGTTACATATTTTATAAGATTTTATTTTTTTGTGAATAAAAAGAGGGAAAATCCTATTAAAACTTTTTCAATACAAAAAAGCACATGGCAACAATCTCTTAGTTGTTCTACCAAATTAGCAGAAACTAGAATAGATGGAAGACTGTAGTGTCATTGTCAAAATTGTCAATCTTCCATCTACCCCGCCAAACAGAAATCAAGGCACGTGGCGGATTTGAGTCTGTGCACCACTATGCAGAGTAGCCATGACAATTAAACTCGAAATTAATAGTCAAGTTGTAAATGAGGGACATGAACATGAAATTGAAACTGCACTGTAGTAGCGCAAGGAGCCGAACATATAACCAAGCCATTGAGTTACATGTTTGCATCAAAGGTTGCATTGTTGGGGTCACCGCTAAGAGGGCCATTCCTAGGCTGGAGCGCAAATGGCCTGGTGAAATTCGGACACCTCTAGACTATTGGTGCATTCGAGTAAGCCTCACATAACATATCAATTTGTTGGTGCATGAGGGTGTGATGATGGATTTGATTTTCCATATGGATTTTGAGCTCAAACACGAGCGCTAGATGCTTCGGATGGAAAAAGGGTGGTGGCTACTCGCAGAAATCTGGGATTGTCATGAGTGGTGGTGGCACCAGGAATGGGCCACCCTCCACTGGAAATTAACAGTCAAGCTATAAAATAGGGACATGAACATGAAATTTAAACTACGTTGTAGAAACACAAGGATTCGAACAGATAGCCAAGCCATTGAGTTTCCTATTTGCATCGGAGGTTGAGTTGTTGGGGTCATCGCTGAGAGGGTCATTCCTAGGCTAGAGCACAAATGGTCTGGAGTAAGTCAGACACCTCTAGGTTGCTGGTGCATTTGAGTAAGCCTCATACAACATATCAATTCTCTGGTGCATGAGGGTGTCATGGTGGATTTGATCTGCCATATGGCTTCTGATCTCAAACATGAGCGCTAGCCACTCCAGATGGAAAAAGGGCGGTGGCCGCTGACAGAAATCCAGGATTGTCGTGAGTGGTGGTGGTGCCAGGAATGGGCCACCCTCCACCTCCAAACCACCGACAGTTTCCACCTCGGCTGAATCCTCATATGCCACTTCCTTTTCCTTCGCTGTCCCAAGCCTCTCCTCCATCCTGTGCTCCTCCACTACCTCTGCCTCGCTTGAATCTTTGAACTGCGTGGTGTCCTCGAGGTGGAGGTGGAGGAATTCTTAGAGGAATTCCTCTTCAATTATGCAACTTTTTTCTTCCCTCGCCTCCTTCTCGGGATAGAAGGTGTCTAGAGCACTAGTGCCTGCTGGAAATTGGTTTGGGGGCTGCCAATTGTCTGGAAAAGTGAAGAGAAGGGATTATGGAGGGATTTGGATTGGTTCCTCTAGAATCACCTCCTCCACATACTCCATCGGCGATGTCGTGACCTTCTCCCTGCGTTGAGTGTGGGCTATGGATAAGGCTCGCTCCAATTGTTACCTCCTCCTCTGTCTAGTGACGAAACTATGTTAGGCAGGGCCACGACGCGGACTGCCTCTTTCCCTCAGCATGGAGTCACAATGGCGGGTGCCAATGAGAAATGTGAGAGTGATGACAGTCGTGTCGTAGCTGCACCAGTGCTTGGAGCTTATGGACTGGTGGAATACCAAGGTGAAATGGATCCATTCTTCGTTGTGATGGATAATAACGTAGATGTTCAACATGACCACTGCATCATACATCTCCCATCCATTGTATCTCTTGACCACCATTTTTCTCGTGCGAGGGAACTGTCTCTCACTGCTTGATGGACAATTATGGCTTTCTCCCATTTAATGGTGAGGGGAGGGGAGCTGACCTGCCATGTTAATGGTTGGGGCTTGAGTTGTGCTACGTGGCCTCCCTATGCTTCGTGGCACCTCATCCGGGGTATAAGACAGATTTGTTAAGGGTCATAAATATTAGTGATTATTTTAGTGGCCATAGGTGTTAAAGACTATAAGAGTTATGTATTTTATCTGTTAGAGGATACATAGGTTAACGGTTAGATGTAATAGGGGTTACTAAAATTATTTTAATTGTAGCCTTTAATGGTTATGGGAACAAGGTAGGGGTTATAGGGATTATGTGTTACAAATTTTATAATTGTTAGGAGTATTAGGTTCTTAAGGATCAGGGATCACATGAATGAGGGGTGGTAGAGAATACATGGACTAGAATATGATAGAGATTATAATGGATGTGTATTTAGAGTTATAGAGATTATTTCTCTTAAATATTTTATGGTTTTTAGTAAGGCATCATAAGGGTTAAGGCTTATAAGTGTCAAGGTTTATGGGTTATGAAATGTTATGTATTTTTTAGTGGGAATTTTTCACTAGTTGACTTTGTTTTTACTTTTTTTTCCAAAAAATATATTCCCTAATTGATCATTTTCTATATTTGCCAAAATTTACAAGTTTTAATAGTGAATTGAATTTTTTTAATACAATATTCAACTACATATCTATATGTATGATTTTTTTTTGAAGAATACTATAATTAGGTATAATAAATTTGAATCCTTAATAAATACTTAGATATAAGTTCTTAATACTTAGAGATCATAAAAATGAGACTTGAAGGTTGATAGAGATAGTAGGAAATAAGAGGTATAAATATTATAAAGGATATGCATTTAGAGTTATAGTATTTATTTATCTGAATATTTTTGTGTTTTTTTAATAAGTCATCCTAAAAGTTTAAGAGGATCAATGTTTAGGAGTTATATAATGTTAAGGGTTAAAATAAGTACAATTTAGTAGGTATAGATTATAAATTTAAGGCTTAGGGGTTAAAAGTTTAAGAGGATCAATGTTTAGGAGTTATATAATGTTAAGAGTTAAAATAAGTACAATTTAGTAGGTATAGATTATAAATTTAAGGCTTAGGGGTTAGAAGGGAAAGGGGTTGTTTAGGAGTTATATAATGTTAAGGGTTAAAATAATTACAATTTAGTGGATATAGATTATAAATTTAAGTCATACCGGTTATAAGGGAAAGGGGTTGAGATGTATATCGTTAAAGTTAATTTACATGCAAAGGGCTATAGGAAATGATAGTTTTGTCTTAGAAATTAAGGATGATAAGTTTTTGTGAATAATCATTAAAGTAGTTAAGCGTTATATCCTATTAATAATAAGTACGGGTAAAACAACTCCATCTCCGAAGGACGAGACTATGACTTCGTCAGAAGAAACCAGAGCTCGCTCTGGACATGTTCAACGGATATCTATTGGAAGAGAGGGGTAATACGCTATTGACTCTTGGGGCTCTCCTTTCACTCTTAGCGGGGTACGCGGCTTTGCAAGCATGGGTACTATTTGTTATGCAAAGCTGTGAAGTCACCATTTTGGTATAATACCGTATATATGATGAGAGAATTGGGATTGTTTTTTAAATCCATGAATATTTCATATATACTTGTTTTAAAAAAAAAAAAAAAATAATTATTTATGTTAAAATTATTTTTATTAAATAAAAAATTATTAATTATTTTTTTATTTTAAAAGACAAATTTAATTTAATAATTATTATGTATATACAAATTTATTAGTTATCTTTTTATATTAAAAGACAAATTTAATCTAATAATTATTATCCAGAATAAAATTTAACAAAGATGTGTAAATTTATTAATTATTTTTCTATATTAAAAAACAAATTTAATCTAATAATTATTATCCAGCTTGAAATTTAACAGAGATGTATAGTTTAATGGATAATCTGTTTAATTTTATAAATAAAATTCAAACTTCCACCTATAAAATATTTTTGAAATTTAAAAAAAAATTATAAACAAAATTAATTTAGAAAAATAAATATCAATAATCATCATTTTTTTATTTATTATTTATTTAATATAAAATTACTTAATAAAGTTTAGGGTCTTCTTATAACTACACTTTTGTATAGTTTAATGGATAATCTGTTTAATTTTATAAATAAAATTCAAACTTCTACCTATAAAATATTTTTGAAATTTAAAAAAAAATTATAAACAAAATTAATTTAGAAAAATAAATATCAATAATCATTATTTTTTTATTTATTATTTATTTAATATAAAATTACTTAATAAAGTTTAGGGTCTTCTTATAACTACACTTTTATTGGAGAAAAAAAATTATAAATACAATTATTATTTTATAAATTCTTTTATAATAAATATTAAAAAAATAAGATAACAATTATAAATACTTGAAAAATAGGTGATAATTAATGTGAGCGATCAAGAGGGCTTGAGTCAATCTCATCTTCTCTTGACCCTCTGTGAACATTACAAGAAATAAAATAAAACAAGAAATGTGAAAAAACTGTTATGTCATTCTCTTTATTTATAATACTTACAAGTAGTTGTGCTTCATTGTAATGCAAATGCCAATTCCAATACTAGTAACTAAAAAAATATTTAGTAAATAAAATCCGTAAAATAAAACACAACATAAAAAATAATTTTATAGTACTCATAAGTAATTGTGATTTATTGCAATGCTAATTCAATACTAGTAATTAAAAAATAATTTAAAAGATAAAATGTGAAAAAAAACACAACAAATACCAAAATAATGGTCAAATTGATTGTGCAAATTTTGTATAACAAGATAGACGAACAACACAGCAATTTAAGATGAATAAAACATAACAACAACACAAAGAATGTTAGAATAATGAAGACATGTTTAGAATGCATTAAATTTAGAATATTGTTTTAGAGTTTGTTTCATTGTTACAGAGATTGCGGTTGAAGATGGTTTGAGATCCAATTAGATAGGAGTGTGATCAAACAATAAATGTAATTGATTTTTTTGGATAATGCAAGTTGTGTGAGCTCCGTTTCACTTGTGTGTGGGGTTTATATTAAGTTTTGGTTTGGTATGAGAGCTGAGGTGTGCGAGAGCCGCCACTACCGTGAGCGTGAGGGAGTTGTTCGCTGGTGTTGATGTGAGGACGCGTTGGGTGTCTCCTTGGCTGCCGTCATACTGTTGCGTGGTTGTTCGCTGTCCTATAGTTGTTAACTGTTGCATGGTTGTTCGCTGTCCTATATGCACAACAGATCTATATGTTCCACAATTTTGGTTTTTTTTCTTGATTCATCTGATTTCAAATATCAGAGTTTTCTAGTCTCCATTGTAATTAAAACAGACCGAGCTTGGCGCTGTCTATGCTGTCGTCACTGCATTCGCTGCCTGACAATATTTTAATTGAATCATTGGTCACCACTTGCTTTCGTTGTCTACAGTGCATTTGTTTTTAATTAAATCATTGGTTGCCTTAGCTTGATTATCATCATTCAAATGTATTGTACTGTGATATAATTATACCCTTCTCACCATCCGCTGGAGCGTGTTGTGTGCTGCAATGGTTACTGCAACATCATTTCTCACAAAATTGCCTATTTAAAGTCACAATTTGACAAGGTGCGGGAGCTGTGAAAGAGTGTTGTGCAGCAGAGAAGAAGCCTGCAAGGTATCCATTAGTTATTGACTGTTTTTTTTTCAATTGGCAAACAATTATTGAATTATTTGTGGAAGAAGAATGACAAATCCTCTTGCCGATTCATATTTAAATGAGTCAACTAAGCTTCATGGAGAGAATTACGTAAACTATAAATTTAAGCTGAACACCATTCTAGAGGCATATAGCATATGGACGATTGTCAAAGGTGATGAGCCCAAACCTATTGTTGTTGCATCGATTCCAGATTGGGATAGGTGAGAGATGAAAGCGAAAGTGTTGAATATCCGTAAAGGACAACATCATTTCTCATACAAGGTACTGTAAAAATTTCAATTAGATGTGGGATGTTCTCAAAGGTTTGTACGAAACCTTTAATGCAAACCAGATCTTATTTTTAAAAACTAAGCTATTATCTATCAAAATGGAAGCCAATAAAAACATAAGCAATTTTGTTTCCAGAATTAAAGAATTAAGTGATAAATTGGGTGACATTGGTGAAAAAGTTTTTAGTAGTGATTTAGTAAGTGTTTCTTTGAAGGGTTTAGTCCAAGATTATAAATTCATTATTTCGGTGCTCTCAGCTAGACAAACGCCTCCTACATTTGATTAATTGGCTGGGATTATTCTTTAAGAAGAAGAGAGAATGAAGAATTATGATCTGGATTCAAGTGGCTCAGATTTGGCGTTGATTGCAAGAGGTAAAAAATCATACCGAGGGAAACTGTGGGACATGAACAGAGGTTGGTTTCAAGCAAATCAGAAAGGTATGACACATCGTGATTCTTATGTTAAGATAAATGTTGAATGTGACTATTGTGGAAAACCCAGACATCTTGCTAAATATTGTTATAGAATAAAGACTCATGAATCAAATCAGAGACATAGAAGACATAATGGAAATTTCGTGAATAGAGACACTTCAGTTAATGATAGATTTAAAAATCTTAAGTTGTTTATTTCTGAAGCTGCATTGTCTGTTGAAACTGATGATGAGACTGTTTGGTCCTTAGATTCTGGTGCATCAACTCATATGACTTGTAATAAAGAATGTTATGATGAATATTATGAGAAAAATGATGGCACACACATTTACCTAGGAGATAAAAGATCACATAAAGTCCAAGGCTATGGACTAATAAGTGTGAACTTACCTAATGGACAATTGAGATAGATTCATAATGTGATGTATGGTCCTGGTATTAAAAATAATTTGATATCTATTTCAACTATCACTGATAATAATCTAACAATAGAATTTGGTAAATTGAGGTGTGTTGTGAAAGACATCAAGGATCACTACAGGGTTGTTTCCATAGGTACCAGGGTTGGTGTATTATATAAATTGGATGTGAACATGAACTGTCATGTTGCATTGACATCCACAACAATGTCAACATAAGAGTTATGGAACCACAGGTATGGACACTTAAATTACAATGATTTGATGTTGTTACAATGAAAAACTATGGTAGAAGGTCTTTCTGTTATAAAGAATGATCATTTTCCATGTGAAGCATGTGCACTTGGTAAACAATATAGAGAAGAGTTTCCCACTCATACAGAGAAAATACAAACATATATTCTTGAATTAATTCATACTGATGTATGCGGACCTATGCAAACTAGGTCACTTGGTGGTGCTTCCTACTTTCTAATTTTTGTTGATGATAGATCTAGATATACACGGGTCTATTTCATAAGAAGAAAAAGTGATGTATTTGAGTACTTCAAAGAATTCAAAACCATGAATGGAAAAAAAAACCCAAGAAAATGTACTAACTTTCTCAGATCTGATCAGGGTGGTGAATATACATTAGGTGCATTTAAAAGTTATTGTAAATTTCATGGGTCCAACAATAGTTTAGAGTACCTCAAACGCCTCAACAAAATGGTGTTGTTGAGAGGTGGAACATAACTCTGGTGGAGTGTGCTCGCAGTATGCTTCAAGATAAAAATATTTCTAATGGTTTTTGGGCAGAAGCCATTAACATTGTTGTTTATTTAAAGAATCGTAGTCCAACTAAGAAATTATATTTCCAAACTCCTTTTGAGATTCTTTATGGTTATAAACCTGATGTCATCCATTTAAGAGTATTTGAATCCACTTCCTTTGCACATATTACAAAGGATGAGAGAAGAAAACTTGATGCAAAGTAAATCAAGTTTGCTTTTATTGGGCATTGTACTGATAAAAAAACATACAAATTGTTTGATCCCAGTTCACATAAATTGTTTGCAAGTAGAGATGTGATGTTTTATGATAATGCATATAAAGTTGATACAATGAATAATGCAGATGCTTGGCATAATGATAGTGATAAACATGTCAAAATAGATACAATGGTTAAACAGGAACATGAATAGGTATAGGTTCAAGAACGTAATGAAAGCAGTATGGACACTTCAAGAAGTCAGGATACATCAAGTGGAGAAGAGTCACCATAGAGCAGGAGACAAGATGAAAGCAGTGAAGGACCAAGAAAGTCATCACGACAAACTCAACCACCTATAAGGTATAAATATTATGCATTGATGTCTCATGTCATGAATGTTGTAGAACCTATAAACTATGATCAATCTAAAGAACATGAAGAATGGAGAAATGCTATGAATAATGAATATGATTCCCTTATGAAAAATCAAACATGAGAATTAGTTGAGCTTCTTGAAAACAAAGTCCCTATTGGAAGCAAATAGTTGTATAAATCTAAATTTAAAGTAGATGGTAGCATTGACAAATATAAGGAAAGATTAGTTGCAAACAGATATTCACAAAAGGAGGGAATTGATTATGAAGATACTTTTGCACCAGTAGCTAAATTGAATACAATTAGAGTAATGATTGCCTTAGCTACAAAACATATTTGGAAATTACATCAGTTAGATGTCAAATTTGCTTTTATGAATGGTGATTTAAAAGAAGAGGTTTATTTCGTTCAACCTGAAGGGTTTGTCAAGC
Organism: Picea engelmannii; assembly: GCA_009831015.1. Classification (NCBI taxonomy): domain Eukaryota; kingdom Viridiplantae; phylum Streptophyta; class Pinopsida; order Pinales; family Pinaceae; genus Picea; species Picea engelmannii. The sequence continues at coordinate 401,638 of ML788390.1, forward strand.
AGGGACAAGACCATCTAGTATGCAAGTTAAGAAAATCATTATATGGTTTGAAAAAGGCACCGAGATCATGGTATGCAAAGATAGATACATTCTTTTATCATAATGGATTTGTGAAAAAAAAAATGATCCTAAACTGTATGTTAAGAAAAATGAAGTAGGAAATGTTTCTTTAATATCTTTATATGTGGATAATCTCATTATTACAGGCAGTGCATGCAAATTAATTAAGGAGATTAAAATTTAGTTGTCTCAAGAATTTGAAATGAAAGATCTTGGCGAATTGCATTACTGTTTAGGAATTGAGGTTTGGAGAGAGTCTGGTAAAACATTGCTCACTCAAAGTAAATACACAATTTTTTTTTTTAAAAGGTTCAACATGAGTGAATGTAAAGCTATGTCAACTCCCTTGGAACATAATGCAAAGTTGTACAATGAAGATGGATCTAAAGAGGCAGATGGTACTTTATATCGTTAGTTGGTGGAAAGTCTGAACTACCTCACCAATACAAGGCCAAACATTGCATACTTAGTTAGCATCCTTAGTCAGTTCATGGTGAAGCCTTCAGAGAGTCACTGGAAAGCTGCGAAGAAAGTTCTTCAATATCTGAAAGGAACTGTTAATTTTGGTATTATGTATATACTAATGCTTGTGATGTTGAGTTGAGAGGTTATTTTGACTTAGATTGGGCTGGCAATCATGATGACAGGATATCAACTTCACGATATGCATTCAACATAGGTACATGGGTCGTGTCATGTATCAGTAAGAAACAACCAACTGTTTTTTAATCGTCAACAATACAAATATCTATGCAATGCTACTTGTGAAGTTGTTTGGTTAAGGAGAATTCTTGAAGATATTGACAATAAACAATTGGGGCCAACTATTCTCAAATGTGACAATCAAAGTTCTATTAAATTGGCACACGATACAATTTATCATGCGAGAACCAAGCATATTGAAATTCAACATCATTTTGTAAGATAAAAGATACATTCAAAGGAAATTGACTTGATCTATTGTAATACTTTAGCAAGCCTCTTGGAAATATGAACTTTGAAGAATTCAGGAAACAATTAGGAGTGATAGAAAATCTGTATATTCATTAAAGGGGGATGTTAGAATAATGAAGACACCTCTAGAATGTATTAAATTTAGAATATTGTTTTAGAGTTTGTTTCATTGTTAAGCACATTGGGTTTGAAGATGTTTTGAGATCCACTTAGATAGGAGTGTCATCAAACTATAAATGTAATTGTTTTCTTTGCATGATAGAAGTTGTTTAAACTCCATCTCACTTGTGTGTGGAGTTTATATTAATTTTAAGAATTCAGGAAACAATTAGGAGTGATAGAAAATCTGTATATTCATTAAGGGGGATGTTAGAATAATGAAAACACCTCTAGAATGTATTAAATTTAGAATATTGTTTTAGAGTTTGTTTCATTGTTAAGCACATTGGGCTTGAAGATGTTTTGTGATCCACTTAGATAGGAGTATCATCAAACTATAAATGTAATTGTTTTCTTTACATAATACAAGTTGTTTAAACTCCATCTCACTTGTGTGTGGAGTTTATATTATTTTTTTGTTAAGAAAACTCAATGTCCTAGTTGATGAAACTAGTTTCCAACCTGGACATTGTTAGAAAAAAAACGGCATTACAAAACTCGAACCTATAATCCCATAAACAATCATTCACAAGCATATCCAAGCCATAATCGATTAGATCGGAAGCTCGATGGGCACTCAAATCCGTAGGTAGGTAACGGTGACAGGGTACGCGGATGCCTTACCCTCTGCTTTACTATCTATGTACGGCTCAGGTGTATCACAAGAAGGATCTCTCCGACTTAAAAGGAAATATGAGCCACTCCAATTCAATTCGGAGGTTAACTAATATTTCAATTCATCGTTAAATGGGCAATCATCTTTATCTTGATTGTAGATTTTGTTGATTTTGATCAAAGTCAATTGAAGTCAATAATTGAATTTACAAAGTTACTCAAAATTAACAGTTAATTTGATTTGGTCCATGTTTATTGGATGGACAGAATCTGCAATCTAGTTAAATTCAAATACTTAAATGTATTAAATATGAATATTCAACCACATGCAAATAATCCAAAAATCAATCCTTATACCTAGTTATGTGGTAAATTATTTTATGAATCCAAAACATAATATTTAACATTTTAAAAAATATTAAAATAAAATAATAATAATATATATTAAAATAAAATAATAATAATACATATTAAAATAAAAAAATATAATAATAATAATAATAATACATATTAAAATAAAAAAATAATAATACATTTGAAGAGGGTTGAGATGTTACAAAGGTGTCATCTGGGATGACACTAAGGGCATTTGTTTTGAGAGCATGGATACAATACTCATTGTGATGCCCCATAGGAAGTAGTCGCCTTATATAGATATAGATGGTGGGAAGGGTACAGGGTTTGGCATGTTTTATTGGTCCTGCTTCCAAAATCTTGTTATTTACCTATTATAAGGGACAGGCTGAAACTAGGGATTTGGGAAGTTTGTAAAAGAAAGGAGGCAGTTGCATGTAGCAGAGGCAGTCTTGCACATGGTTTTGGAAGGGTCCTAAAGGAAGGCAAGAACTCAACAGCACCCGAGAGGCAGAGCTCAATCAACGGTTCTTTATAATACAAGGTTGAAGGTTATGATCCAAAATTTCAGGGTTCTAGAAATAATGTGACGATTTGCGTGGCCGTTCTGGGAAGTTTTTTCGATATTTCGAAGGCTCTGTTTATTTTGGCAGTTTTATTCCTCAAGTGTTATGGGCCTTCTCGTTTCGTACCCTCTTCTTTTATGTCAAAATGATTACCTAATACTTGTAGCGGGAATGCATCAAAGTAACCCTCCTCAACTACCTTAATTTGATATCATTTTGCCAATGGGCAGCCATATATCATCATTCTGTTTTCATTAACCGTACGTTGAAAAATTTAAAAATATTTTGAAAATTTGTTGGGGTTGGCATCTACAAACCTAGCCAGTAATGTCATCATTGATACTAAGCATATTTCTTAACCAAGTGATTCAGGTTGAGGTTTCAGTCCTTTAACCTTTTACGACCTTGGTTAGTAAACAATGACGGCAACTTTCCCCTAATAAACTCTACCATATCTCGTTTATCCATATAAAAGTAAATGAAGAAATGCAGGACGTTATTATCTGTACTTCAAAAATGTAGGTAACAGAAATCTCCTCATCTAAATTTAACAGAATAACCTTATCTTAACAAACCTACTTAAAATGGAAGTCAAATATTTGAACTCTAAAATCCTTTGTTTTGTCCCTAAATTTAATAAAAAAAAATCAATCAAGCCCTTAGAAAATGGAAATGGCAAAGCTAAAATAAAATTGTACCTATGATTATTGTTCCTGAGTTTGTTTCCACCACCTCCAGACAACCATGCATTTTCTATACCAGTGGACTTGCAAGCAACAATTAAACAATAAGCAAAAGAAAATGTATGAAGGCTTTCGTGCTAAAAGCTGACAATAAAACCAAACAAATCAAACAAATTAGAGATCAACATGAATATTCAGAATTACAGCAATATAATCATAGTGGATCTCTCTCATGTGATCATAAACTCACCGATATATCCAACAAGCAAGCTGATGGAGATCATCCTCTGTACATACATACTTGTCACAGTACATACATGTAAACACAGACAACGCAGATACGAAACGAAGAGCACAGCGAACTGCTGAGAGAAGAAGACAGCATAGCAAAAGCACAATGAAGTTCAAATTTACGTTTCAATTCCAGCAATCTCGACAGGCGTATGCTACAACAAATCACTATCTTCTGTTATGGCAATGGGGTAATATTCTGCTGGGATTCTTTAGGCTTGCATTAATTTCGCTACCGCAGAATCCAGAATGAAGGAAGAGATTTCCTGTTACTGTTCGAGTTATAAGGAATTTCCAGCTACTTTCTCTGTGGCTTGCCTACTAGAGCTACGGTAAAGGGTTTCTCTCTTGCCCATCCTGACAATAGCCAATCCCCTTTTCCTCTTGCGGACACCTGCTTCAAATAACTCATTTCTGGAAATGACATCTCCATAAGGAAGGAAAGGCAATTACAACTCATTTTATAATTATAATTTTTTATAAAATATTATATATATGTATGGGATAATTGAAAATATATATATATATATATATATATATATTCTAACTATGTTATCATGGATTACAATCATGAAATGAATATCGTGGAGGTTTTAGAAGTGGACAAAAAATTTAAATGGGGAATCAATGCTATAGTTAGTTAAATGAGATTTAAGTGGACTAGAGGATCTTTTCTCCAAATTCAAATATCAATTTATGATAAGTTTTCTTTTTTAATTTAAACTAATTATTAATTTTTAACTTTATTTTGAACTAAAAAATAAATAGAATGTTAAAAATAAATAATATGAAATAAATTTTAAATAGAATGTTAAAAATAAATAATATGAAATAATTTTTTAAAATAAATAATTTTAATGAAAATTTTATTGGATTAAAATTTTAAAATGTTCTTCCAAACAAAATCAAAATCCATTAGTGGGTGCTTAATCAGTGTTCAAGTCCACTTTAAAAGATATAATTTAATGATAAGAAGATGATATAATCCATTATAACATAAAAGATAAAATCTAATAATAAGAAGAAGATATAATCCGTTGTATATAATTAGTTTGTAATTTTTGGTCAAAGAGTTTTGTAATTTCAAGAAAGTGGTAAGAAGGGTAAGAATTTAGTTAGGTTTGAGGTTAAAAATGAAGGGTCTTTAGCCATTTTTATTCAGAATATAGTCAATATCCACAATTATAAAAGGAGATGAATGTTTTCTAAACAGAGAGATGGGAGAGACTTGTTTCCATATTGTTTCATAGTGGTTTTAGACCTTTAAAATGATTTGAAAAAACCAAAGTCCCTACAAATTATATCTTTATTTTAAAATAAGTGAGTGAACCTAATGGTTAAGAATATGTGTTTCTTCCTAAGAAATCACACTTTCAAATTCATAAAGTAAATAAAAAAAATTTGTAAAAAATAAGAAATAAATAATTTTATATAAAAAAATGTAAATGGCTTCTACCATGTAAAAAAGAAATGAGATTTTTTTAAATTTATATTGTTTAATTTAATTTATTTTTATTTTTCTATAATAATTGTTTTTTTACTAATCAAATATATTTATAATTTTTTATAAAAAAAAATTATATTTGAAAAAAAATTGAAACATGAAGATATTTCAGAAGAGCCCAATAAAATAAAAATAAAATAAAAATATGACAAAGAAAAATTTATCTGAATCACTGGATTGGAGAATGTAATCCTTACTGATTCCCTTTTTCTTTGTCCATCTCCATAAACAATGAATAAAGATTCAAATAATCTTAATAATTATTGTTCTGAAAAATATAAAAAAAATAATAACACAATAAATATTTTATCGATGAGAATTTTAACTTAAAAAAGAAACTGAAATTTAAATATTAACAAAACAATTTTAAAAATAAGGCAATCTAAATTCACCTACTTAATGAATATGAAAATGGTCGGGATTGGTGTCGTCATTTCTAAGCGCTGCCCGATATTCTTTACTCCCAAATTATCTGAAAATATTCAACGTCTGATGCCCTAGTCAAGAGTATTGAGCACTCTTTTTCTTCTTCTGCTGCAGATCAAGGCGCCTCTTCTGCTGTTGTAAATCAGGTTGAGGTGATGCCTCATCCTCTTCCACCATTCCAGAAGCTGCGTTCCAACGGTGATCATGGCCACTCCCATCAATTCGTTGCCTCCCCTTATGAAGCTGGTGCTTCCGTTGATGAAGGCGGCTCCTCTTCTCTTCAAGGGATGTTCTCCTCCTACTCTTCCACCGTTCAAACCATGTCCGATTCTCTTACAAACACAAATGGAGATACTACTGCGCTCAAAAGAGATAATGTGGACATCGATCTCGATGGCCTCATAGAGCAAATATCCCAACGCTTGGAATTCATTCGCTATCATTGATATCTATATCTCCATGGACACCTGCAGATTGAAAACACAGTTGACAGGAAAGAAATATTCCAGTGAAAAGAGGGACAGCTCCAAACCACACATCCCAGTGAAAAAAAAAAATATTCCAGTGAAAAGAGGAGAGAGCTCCAAACCCTAATAGTCCATACCACACAAAGAAGACAGAAAAGTAGAGCAAAGAAGGTAGAGGAGTGGGTTATTTAATTTGATTGAAATAACAAAACATGGAGAGATGAACTGGTAAATATTACCGTGGCATCATCTTTAGAGCCATTGGGAAACAAAACGGTAACTATAAATTTTAAATTTACACTTATTTATTTACCGCTGCATCATCTTTAGAGCCGTTGGGAAACAAAGAGCCATTGGAAACAAACCGGTAACTATAAATTTTAAATTTACATTCATTTATAACTATTGCATCAAATATGTTATGATTATTATCCAACGGACATAAAATTTTAAATTTTAATTTAAAAAATATAAATTCCTTATGATTATTATCCAACTTATATAAAATTTTAAATTTTAATTTAAAATATATAAATTATTTTTTTGTTAAGTCTCGAAAAAAAAGCAGCATCAATGACCATGAAGAATAATTTAAAAAATATAAATTCCTTTTTGTGTTAAGTCTCCAAAAAAAAGCAGCATCAATGACCATGAAGAAATGTTTATCTACCTGGCATGAATTGACCTACTAAAATCTTGAAACTAATGAAACATACAAAATCATATTTTTATAATAAAAATAATTATTTAATTTTGAAATATATAATTTATATATAAATATATAATTTATTTAAATAACATTATAATTTAAAAAAAATTATATGAATAAATATATTTTAAAAGGTTATGATAATTTATTATGAATTCTAAAATAAAGATGCAAGTTTTTAAATTAAACAAGACGTTAAAATTGAAACTAGATGTGTTAGTTTTTTACTTTGTTAATAACTTGATTAAAAAATATTATATTAATGAAATTTTTGTATGTTACTTATTCAAAATATTATACTAATAAATTTATATAACATTTATTTTTAAATTATTGATTTATCTTTAATATCATTAAATCATAATGTATGTGATTTCAAACTTAGAAATTTAACTTAATGTTTAATGTCTACTACTTTATAATCTCGAATTTGAATTACTACAAGTGTTTTTTTTTAAATAACTTAAAGTGAGTATTCTGTTTTTTCAAAAATTTAAAATGATTTTTCATTTACTGAGAATATTAAGCTTATCATTAAATGACAAGCTTAATATTTTTCCAATCACATGTTTTTAATCAAATGATTGTTTTTAATAGTGTTTAGCACATAATATTGGTATTGAGATGAGCATTTTGAAATTCAAACAAAATCATATTCAACTTTGTGAAGGCAGTTATATTGTGTCATTATTTTTCTAAGTGCATATATTTTTCTTCAAAAATTTAAAATTAATTTTCATTTATTAAGAATACTAAACTTACCATTAAATGACAACTATTCTTTTTCCAATTACATGTTTTTTTATCAAATAGTTATTTTTAATAATGTTTAACACATAATATTGGTATTGAGATGGATATTTTGAAATTCAAAAAAAAATATATTCAACTTAGTCTTTGAAGTCATATTGTGTCATTGTTTCTCTAAGTGCATATTATATTCTATAAAAAACCCTTTTAAAATTATAATAATGAAGGGCTTTATCTCTAATAATTTAATTAAACCTTTTGAATTTAAAACTCTTTTGGAATTTTTTTTTTAAATTATTTCTATACTTAACATAAAGTTGAAAGGTGGAATTTAAATAAAATATTAATAATAAAAAAATATTTTAATTTAGAGCATACATAATGTTCACATTAAGTTTCTTATTATTTGAATATGTGCTTTTTACATCCGTGTAAGAGGGAGATGTGTAAATTTTAATATAGAATTTAGAAGTAAAATTAAAAAAATAAATATTATTAACAAAAATATTTCAACGTCCACCACAAATAAAAATTTCAATGTACATCTTAAATTTTATTTATATATGATGATTATGATTGATGATGGTGGTGGTGGTTAACATCCATCATCATTGGTCTATGAGACCTTACTTAAATTAAGAGATTACTTGAATTTCTTTAAAATCTTATTTTGATGATTGAAAAGTATTGAGAGAAAAGTTCCAAGATCACTAAACTTTCAATGGCTTAGTGCTTATTTTGACAAATATTTTGAAATTGAGATCTAATTTGGATGGTTGTATAGGAGAAAGTGTTTTTCATATTCAACTCTCTTTCTTTCACAATGGTGACAAATATTCTTTCCTACCATGGTGTTTTAGGGATTGCCTAATGTTCTTATTTTATCCTATAGTTAACCACTTCCTTATAATATCTTAGTGTTATTTTATCCAGTAATTCTTTATCACACCATAGATTGATCAGTATTATGTAGAATAACTTCTTCTTTTATTCACGGCTTAGTGGTTGGTGATTTTGGTTATACATTAACTCAATGTTCATTAATCCTAATCATTAATCAAATAAACTATTAACCATGAAATGATCTATAAACATGGATGAATTCTTTTGTAAAGTTACTAATAAATTCATAATTTATAATTCCATTTCTAGTTTTTTTTAATAAAAAAAATATACAACATATAAATAAGTAGAAAACTACTACATAATTTCCATTTCCCATTTACCATGTATATTAGTTTTTCAGAAAACAAATATAATCTCACTCAATAACCCACTTTGGGTTAAGTTCCCTAAGTTCACTTTATGTCCCTAATTCACCCACAAAGTGAATTAATAGTCATTTTAGGCATAAATGACTAAATTTAACTTTTGACTTAAAACTCCTAAGTCGAAGTGAAATTAGACACAAAGTACAAGGCACAAAGTGTATGGTACATCCCACATGTGTTTAGGAGAGAAGAAACACATGGGGAACACCTCCCAAGGTACAAAACGCAACACTCCCTCTTACCGAGGAAGGTGTTCCTCACCAAGCCCATCTTGTCTATGAAGTAGACATGTTTTCCCCTTGGCAAGGCCTTGGTGAGAATATATGAAACCTGGCCATCTGTCGATACATACTGCAACTGAACTTCCCCTCTCTAAACCCAATCACGGATGAAGTGGTACCTGATCTCAATATGCTTCGACCGATCATGGAACACTGGATTCTCCAATAGTTTTATGCAACTCTGATTATCAGAGTGAATGATGGTCGGTGGCATCTCCTAACCAAACAAATCAACCAACATCTCACAAAGCCAAATGGCCTCGCAAATGGCTTGACTAGCTTCCATATACTCTGCCTTGGTCGAACTCAAAGAAACTGTCTTCTGCTTTCGACTGAACCAGGAAACAAGTCCTGACCCCAAACCAAAGCAACACCTTGAGGTGCTTTTTCTGTCAGCAGCACATCTTGCCCAATCTGAGTCTGTGTAGCCAACCAAACTGACTCCATCTCCTCTGGCATAGTCTAGGTCATAATCAACTATCCCAGAAAAGTACCTCAAGACGTGTTTTTCCCCAACCATATGAGCAATCCTCGACTCAACCATGTAGTGACTGAGAGTGTTAATGGAAAAAAAAATATATGGTCTGGTGTTAACCAGATACATGAGTGAACCGATCAAATTCCTGTAAACTGTGGCATCCACCAACTGGCTATCTGAAGCACTAAGCTTCTTCTAGTTGGTGATCATAGGTGTAGACATAGGTCTGCAGTCCTCCATCTAAAATATGCTCAAAATATCTGTTTCATACTTCCCCTGCCCGAGAAATATGTGACCCTCCTCCTGCCATACCTCCATACCTAGAAAGTAGTGCACCAATCCAATATCACTCATCTCAAACTCTGATGCAAGTCCCAGCTTGCACTCAACTATGAGATCCTCGTCTCCATTGATGAACAAATCATCCACATATAATATGAGAATAAGCGTGTCCTCACCTCTAATGATGAAATGGAGGTTAGGATCAACATCGCTCTTCTTGAAGCCCATTTGAAGCAAGTAAGTGTCTATGCGAGAATACCAAGATTAGGGAGCTTGCTTCAAACCATAAAGTGCCTTTATCAAAAGACACACATGAGTCTCCTTGTCACTCACCTCAAACCCCTGTGGCTTCTCTATGTACACCTCCTCATCAATAAATCCATTCAAAAATGTGGCCTTCAAATCCATTTGGTGAATTATCCAACCCATCTCTGTTGCTATCGCAATGATACTCCTGATGGAGGTGTATCTTGCAACTGGTGCGAATGTATCGTCATAATTGATTCCTTCAATATGTGAGAAGCCTCATGCCACAAAACGAGCCTTGTGTTTCTCAATTCTTTGATCTGCAACAATCTTGGTCTTGTACAACCACTTGTAAGTCACAACTAACTTCCACACTGGCCTCAGAACCACCTCCCAGACATCATTGCGCACAATGGAGTCATACTCCTCTACCATGGCCTCTCTCCAGACCTACTGGTCCACTACCTATGCAAATGTATGTGGCTCAGTATCCTTGATACTCGTCACTAGTGTCAAATAGGCTACCAATCTGACTGGAGGCATGCTCTCTCGGACTTGGCTCTTGGGCTCCCCTACATTCTATCTAGCCTCCTTTAGGGTCTCCTGGAACCATTTAGGTCTCCTCTTCCCTGAAGTGGTCAAGGGAGAAGTAAGGTCTCTCTTCCCAAGAGTGATTTCCTCAGGAATCGTCTCAACACTTTAATATCTCGATTTTTGTGCCCCCTCTGAATTATATTCCCCCTCTGACTGAACATGCTCTGACTATGACCCTAAACTTGTGCATGGTGACCCTGTCACCCATGATACTAGTGTACCTAAAACCTAAGGTTGTGCTCCCTCTGAGACTGCAATCGACATCTCTGCATCATCCTCAACTATGACTCTTGACTCAAGAGATCTTTGAAAATCCCTATCCTCCTCAAATATGACATATCCGCTCACCACCACTCTCCTAAGTGGCAGCATGTAGATGCGATAGGATTTGGACACCTCTGAGTATCCAAGTAGAATCCCCTATTTGGATGTGGGTTCTAGCTTTGTCCTCCTCTCCGAGGGGACACGAGAAAAGGTCAAGCACCCAAAGATCTTGATGTGCTCGACATTGGGCCTCCTCCCAGTGAAGGCCTCCTCATGAGTCATCTTCCCCAATATCCTGTGGGGCCTCTTGTTCTATAGGTAAACCATAGTAGCACATGCCTCCTCCCATAAGTACAAAGGAAAACTTTGATCATGCATCATGGATCTCATTGCAATGGTAATGGCTCGGTTCTTCCTCTCAGAAACCACATTCTATTGGGCATTGTAGGGTACAATCATCTATCTTCTAATGCGATGTTGGGAACATAAGTCTACAAACTGCCTCGAGGAATACTATGCCCCATTATTCGACTGCAAGACTTTGATCCTCTTTCCCGATTGGTTCTCCACAAGAGCTATGAACTCTTGGAACCATGTGAAGACCTCACTCTTTGCCTTCAGGAAATAGATCCAAGTCTTCTTTGAGTAGTCATCAATAAATGTGAGATAATACTCACAACCACTCAAGGACCTCTGAGTCATGGGCCCACACATGTCTGTGTGTACTAAATCTAGTATCCCAGTTGACCTGGTGTCACTGTCGGGGAACGATGCCTTGGTAAACTTACCAAGCACACACCCTCTACAAACATCCTGATTCGCTATACTGATTTGTGGCACTCCGGTCACAACCTCTCTCAGTCCTCCGAGAGCTCCATGATGTAGGTGGGGCATACTACGATGACATAACTCACATATCTATCTGTTGATATCACTGCTTGCTACCAATGCCTGAAGTGGCTGAAAAAGGAATCTGAACAGTTTCCCATACCTCAGTCTAATCACCTGTCCTGAGGCAAGTGAAGACCCCCAAGGATGAATGAGTACCTCGACGCTTCTGAATGTCACCTCAAGACCTCTATCTTGGAGGGTGGAAACTGAAATCAAATTCTTCTTCATCCTAGAGACATAAAGAACGTCCTTGAATGGTATAGGTGGCATTCTATCTCTCCAAAAGGTAACTGTGCCAATCCCAACAACTCTGACCAATGTGTCATCTCCAAGAACAATCTCTATCATGACCTCGGTGTCTTTGAGATCAGTAAAGTGCTATCGAACTCCAGTCATATGTCTCGAGGCCCCGCTGTCAATATACCAGATACTGGGTGCCATCTCAACTGAAGTGCAACATATCATGAAAGTAGACTCTCTCTGAAGCTGTGTCTGAAAATCTTCCTCCTTTGTTGTAGTGGTGGTACCACCCTTCTTCTTCTTCCTGTTAGGGCACTGTCCAACATAGTGCTCAAAATTATTACAAACAAAGCACTTCACTTTTCTCATATCTCTCCTCTGACCACTTCTTTGACCACTGCTTCTCTCTCCTCCACTCCCGTGTGGTGGGGACCCAAACTTGGGACCCTGCCGACCCCCACGACCGACCTTCTTCTTTCCCTTTGTCCAAAGAGAAAGATCCTCATCACTCTAATGAGATTGTTGATGTTGTTGATGCCACTGTGCAGAAGCCTCGGCTATAAGCCTAATATCCTCCTGGATGAAGTCATCCCACATCCTCTCCCATGTAGGCATGACCTCCCTAGAAACAATGCCATGTACAAATGGACCCCAAGGTTTTGTGAAGCTATTCATAGCTTGCCTCACCAGAGAGTTAGGATCAACAACCTCTCCGTTGGATCCAAGCTCATCTCTGATCTGAGTGTAGAGACCAAGGAATCAAGTTACCTACTCATCCTTGAGCATGCGAATGCCCCTGAGTTGGTCATGGAGAACCATATTTCGGTTCTCATTGGATCTCCCATATAACTTACATAGATATGACAACATCTCGTATGCATAAGTCTTCGTCGTCAAATGGGGTATGATATGATCATGAATTGCATCACAAACGGTCCTCTTTAACTTGTTGTTCCTCTTCCTAAACTATGCCAACAAGATGGCGACAGTGATAGGAAGAACTGGAGTAGGCGTCTCGAATATGTCCCATAGCTCGAGGTCCTCTAATACAATGACCATCCTCGCCTTCCAAGGCAACCAATTGCTAGCTCCATCTAGCATGTGCTCAAATCGCATATGATATGATGACATGTCTGCCAAACTGCACTCCAACTGATGCTCAAACTGCCAAGGAAAATGCTTCCTCACTCCTGTCAACATAGGTGTGAAATGAGACAAGTGTAATCTGACCTCACTCCTAAAAAAATAGGTTTGAAAAGAGGTCAAGTCAAATCAGCTTCACTCCTACTCCGTAGGTGTGAAAAGAGACTGATGAAACAGTGACAAACTGCCCAACTGTCCTCTACAAAAATATTCCCACTAACAACCACTTAATGAGTCAATGGTTGTCCACAAAATTCTGCCAAGAATATGTATATGACATCCAACACATGTCTTGTCCAAACTGCTCAAAAGTTCATCCACCTCAGCTCTGATACCATGAAGATTTTTAGGTCCTATCAAGCTTGCCAACTGGGTATGTCTTTGACCACAGATTGGCTCTAAGTTTCAACTATTATGTAAATTTTTTTTGTTGTTTTAGGACAACCAACAATACAATAACTTCTTGTTGATTTGTTATGGTTGCACTTGCAATTTGAGGTGCTCTAGTATGCAGTTTTAGTAACCAAAAGTTAGCACATGAATAATAAAATAAATACAACACACCTAAATATATTTAAACTTGAAAATAAGTAGATCTAAAAGACTAGCACACATCCTTTTGTACACAGGTATTTTTGGTTAACATGAGCCTAGATAAAACCCCCCAGGGGAGAACCAATTTGGAATATATGTCTATATATGAGGAAAGTAGTTGGTGGAATACAACAAGTAAAAAATATAGATGAATCTGATACAGTAACAGCTTGATCCAAGCTGCAATACAATTCCAAATCAACCAGGTGCGCCCTAGGAAGGTGCGTCCCTCATAAATTCTCTCAAAATCACTAAAACTGCTCTAGATCCAAGTTGTGAGCTCAGAATAGAAAACCCCTCCATAGGAATGAATCTCTGCTGGATGTCCTCCCTTTACAAATGATATCACTACAATCTGATGGGTATAAATCCTCCCCACTATTGATACACCCTCCTCAACAAGTGCGCCCTCCACAGTAATGAAACCTCCTCAGTAAATAAACCAATATAGATGTTGAATGCCTCCCTCCATGAAAGCATGCACCCTATATCAAGAAACCTCATGCAACAAACTTCATATCCAAGCTCCCTCTCTTCCTCTCCAAGTGAGCAAATGAAGATATGAGCTCTCCTTCACCCTTTGCGCCCCTATTGAACCTCCATAAGGAAACCTAATTAATGAATGCTTGAGATCATCCCATCTCCCATCTAATCAAAGGTTTAGATCACTCAAATATAATCTCACTCAATAACCCACTTTGGGTTAAGTTCCCTAAGTTCACTTTGTGTCCCTAATTCACCCACAAAGTGAATTAATAGTCATTTTAGGCATAAATGACTCAATTTCAATTTTGACTTAAAACTCCTAAGTCAAAGTGAAATTAGACACAAAGTACAAGGAACAAAGTGTATAGTACATCCCACATGTTTCTAGGAGAGAAGGAACACATGGGGAACACCTCCCAAGGTACAAAACTCAACATTTATAGACCCCCTAGGTTGGTCACCTCACCCCCCAATGCAAAAATGCCATTTTTTCCCTTTATTTTATTTATTTAATTCTTATTATTCATCCCCCATGTGTCATTTTGTCCTTTTCTCTTAATTATTCATTTTTCTTAAATAATTTATTTTAGATAAAATATCAATATTTTGAGGAGACCCCTAAAAGTGGGTAATTGCCTTAAATCAACCATAGGATCATTAAACTTTTCCTTACCTTAATTCAACATCTAAAAGGATTTAGCTATTGGGGAGTAAGGTCATCCCACCTTACTGTGTGCCCCCAAAAAATTAATCATAAAACCATATATTATGCAATTATATACTCCACGTCTCTATTGAAACTCCATGCCCCAGTTGAGAATCCACATCTATATTGAGACTCCATGCCTCAATTGAGATTCCACGTCTCTATTGAGACTCCATGCCTCGATTTAGACTCTAGATCTATATTGAGAATTTATTGGTTATGGCCCATACTCATCTATTGGAAAGTTGGAAATGCTTTCCATGTATCTTGCACATGCAACTGCCACACATATATCACATAGTTCAATATCATATATGCAACATAATACTTAATTGTACGATATTCATTGTTTGACTCCCAATTTGGAGTTTTCCCCAATATCCATATCCATCTACATCCTCCTCAGGTAACCAATGTCCTGCACCACAAGTCATGCAACAACATATAGATATAGAATTTAAGAAATATAATATTATTGAATTTCAAATGGTTCCATTAAACTTTCATGACATTTAAATTTGGCTTCCATAGCATTCATCTTCCTTTAATCAACTTCCACCTAGAAGTCCTATAGATCGTGTCCACCTGACACAAATTAAACTTGCTCACAACATAAGTTTTCATTACATAAAAAAGAAATAACATATATCAATCATAGTATATATGCTAATTTACTCACAATTTAAATTGTCACTGCCTCGTGTCAATCAAGTACATTTCTCCAAAAAAAAAACAATCATTAAACTCTTTTTTTAAACTTTAAATTGACCTCCTAATCCTTTCTCGGAAATAATGTCATTACATACTTCTATCCTTTAAACAAAACTTGGCCTCAAGTTTTTTATTCATCTCCTAAATACTTGTTCTCTACATATCAAAATTTGAGTTTAAAAAAATTAAAGTCTATCATAGATTTGTTTTTAATTTAAATTGTTCAATCTCCTCCATCGACTTGTGTTATAAACAAAAATAGGCTTTAAATCACCTGTACGTGATGAAAGTGTTATGATATTTCAAATATTGGCTTATGTCATTATTATCTCATACAATATTAATAGATCAATATGAAATGCCACATTAAAAAGAGGCAAAAGATCCCAAAAAATAAAGCAAGAATAGATTTTCAAAAAAGTTAATTTCAACATTATAAATGTATTCTATCAACACTTTTCACATGTCACTCCATGGCATATCCCAACATGTATAACAATCTAAAACCTACGAGAGCTCTTTGGAGTGCCTCATACTTTTTGCAAAATGGATAGACGTTGTTTAACTATACATCGAATGTAAATGCATTCTACCATGGTGAATCACTAGTGGATTCAAATTTCAATTTACATAGTTAACAATGTTTCATTGTTTCCGAGGGCATAACCATACATGTTTTAATCCACATTCATTGTGTTAGGATTTACCAACTACATTCCAATATGTTTAAGTATCAAAGTGGGATGATATAGAATGGTCTTTAAATATGCATACCACCTTCCTAATTTATAGGACACCTTTTATGCTTGGAGTTAGTTGAATTATTTTGCATGTATGTTCTTATTGTCGACTCTAACTTGAGGTAGGTAGTTATAACTTTGCTTTGTTGGAATTTATGCATGGGAATAAGTTGGATCCTTGGTAGTTCCAACCATATAATCACTATACACGGTTCTTTTAGTATAACAATAGTTTTTACTATATCTTCCAATCATTTTTACAAGGGCTTCATTTGACCGCATGTTGCATATTGAATAAGAAACAAGATTTCCACTTTTTATGATAGTGAAAAATATATATTGAATTTTGAACTTGGTTCAAGAAAAAAATAGAAGTTGAATTGCATTATAAAAAGTTGCTTATGCAATAATTTCTAACTTCTAAGTGAGATATTGTATAGAATATATGAGTCACACAAGTAAAACTCACTTGAGACTAGATTTTGTTAAGTTAGAGGTGGATAACATGCTAATGGAGATGAATTTTAAATTTGTTGGAAGAAAATGTTTATTTATGGGGGAGGAGAGTATTCAACCCATTAGGCCTATTATCCCCCATTTCTAGGGATAACTAAGGAGATAATGTCTTGAGGCCCTCAGGTTGTAGCAGACATGGAGTGCACAGGGATAGATCGACTCATGATGTCCACTTACACATATAGAGACCCACTTCACCACCACACTTCTCTTGTTCATCATGATGGAATTCATCACATCAGCTTGTTTCTGGAAGACAATGGGTCTTGCTCCATGAGGTACAAGTCAAGTATTGTGGTAAGTGTCACTTTAATACTCGAGGCATCTGAATATGTTTCATTTAAAGATGAATTTTTATTATATAATGCCATCTTGGAGATTATGCTCTTTTTTCTTGTTTCACCTTGGTGGTTGACATTCTGCCCTAGTAAGTGGTCACCCTTGGGGAAAAGGTTTTCTACTAGGTGGTCTCATTGATGATTCATCATACCATTCCTGATGATACTTATCATTTTTCGTAATGCATCCTTTTCATCACCTTATCTTTTGGGATTTTTCAGTGTATTGACCCAAGAAAGGATTGTACCTCATTTCATGGGAAAAAGGGACTAAAGGCCCAGGGGGAATGTTGTTGGAAAAAGATAAAAACAAAAATTATAACCTTCTAGATGCTTCCTAAAGAGGTATTGAGAACAATGAAACGTTTCTATTAAAATAATTGAATACCTTCAAAAAACAAATTTCCCATATATAAATGTCCCACTTGTTGATGGATCTACACAAGTATGGTATACCCTTTTCTTTACCTATACGACACTTTGTGTACCTCTAGCTTCAACTGACATTATGGTACTTATTTCAAGTCTTATGTTACCTAATTTTAGTACCCAATTGTTTTTGAGTTTAATAAATTTAAGGAAATAAATGGCCTTGGAAAAAGGATGCATTGAAAATGAAGGTGCAACACACCCTCTACAAATCAATCCATAAATGAGACAATACGAACCTTTGTATGTCATGCATCCCATGTGCAAAGGTTTTACCTCCATCCAATTCATTTTTCTTAAATGTCTTGGAGAGGTTCCACCTAGGAAACACCCCTTGACTTGAGGAATGACTCACTTGATAGATCACCTTGCAACCCTCCCATACCTAAACTTGGCAAGTTGCATAAGGTCTTTGAGCGCTTGTTTAATTTGATAAGGTAGTTTTGATGCACATGTTTTGGTGGATCTTGTACTAAATGTGTCTTTACTTGCCATGATACATTTTACTTGAGACCCTGGGAGGGCACACTCATTTGTCTTTGCAGGACCTAGCTTGGTGGACAATGTGGAGGAACAAGCCTAGCTTGGACCTTCAATGGGGCTTGAAGTCCACAGTTTTGATGTCATGAATCACACCTTGGGAGTAGCCAGAAGATGGATGTTTCCTTTGGAGGAAAGAGAAGACACCTTGAAGGAGGATACCTAGCCCTCATTTTCCCAATGTTTAACCTTGGAAAGTCAGAGCGTCTCTCTCTTGGTCTTGACATCATGATTTGGGGCAAGGGTTTGATGATGGTGGTGATGATTTGATGAATTAGCATGCTTGATGGAGAGAAGACCCTAGCACATGAAGGGATGTACTTTGGAATCCAACCGAATTTCTATCCAAGCTCAACGTTTTGCTAAAAGTGCCAAGACATCACCCAATTAGGGCATGACATTATGTTTTTAGGGTTTTGTTTGTGCAAAAATTATTTTAATTTTGTAAAGGGGAAAAATAAAGGAGGTCGGCCTTCTTATTTTGTTGTTTACCCTAATTTATGTGAACAAACATTATATTGAGGTCTTGTATAAATAAGAGACCAAATCATTTTCATTTTAACATAGCTCTCTCATTAGAGAAGACTACTTGGCTGAAATTTGCGCCCTATTTGGGCATTTGATCTATATCTCTCTCTTGTGCAACTCTTTTGGATGCTTGTATTGGTATATTGTGGAGCTAAGGTGGTGAAAACCTCTTGGAGGCTTGTATTTTGTCATGTGGATGGAATTTGCTTGGTAAACTAGGGTTTTTATCTTGTTATCTTGTGAAATTGGTAAGGGAATTTTTTCATTTTGTTGATATTTTCTTCTTGTTTCATAATATTCTCATATATAATTCTTGGAGGAGTATAAGGGAATACACCCTCCACCAAGATTTATCTTATTTTCTATTTGATAAGTCATTTTTGCAAGGATTCTAGGAGGAGTAAAAGGGATTACACTCTCCTAGATTTACCTATTTTGGTTTTGCATGCTCTAGGGAGTAAAAGGGCTTACACCCTCCTATATTTACCTTTTTTGGTTTTGCATGCTCTAGGGAGTAAAAGGCCTTACACCCTCCTATATTTACCTTTGTTGGTTTTGCATGCTGTAGGGAGTAAAATGGATTAAACCCCTAGAGATATTGTGGATCCAAATCTTATAACCAAGACTCCATTTACCCAAGATATTTAAAGCACTAATCTGAAAATTGCATTGGATAAATAAAATACTTGCATTGAAAAATGTGTTTTATTGAGATATGTCAATTGTCTATAGTGGAATCAATTGTACATGCTTTTAGCTTGCTTGAGCCACTAGGGTGTCTATATTTTCCAAGTATCTCTTGCTAATCTAATAAAAATTTTCTACAGCCATTAGGGCTGCAGAAAAACACTTCTAAACTCTTAGTTTACTCACTAATCTACCATTGGAATCTACTTACAAGTTGTTATTGTTAATCTAGTTGGTATTGGCTATTTGTTGGGCAAGTTGTTTGCTGATTTCTTTGAGTAGAATTTGTTGTTGTAGCAATATTTTTCTACAGTCACTTGGATATTACAATAATTCTCTGAAAACACTACCTAAAATCCCTCTATTGTCAATAAAGTCTTGCTTCATTATACTTGAATTAAAAGTCTAGTAATTGCTATCTTAGTCTCTTGCATCTTTGTTAGAATTTTGGTGATACATTTTACAATTGTTGTTACCATTTATTTTTTGATATATATTTCTGTTTACTGATGCAATATAGGACAACAAGCTTCACTTGCTTGTCCATTTGATATTTTGTCTTGTATATCTCCATTTTGTCTTGTCTCGGGTAGGTATAATATTGTTTTGCAGCTGCACTTCACTTCTGCAACCTATGCTTATCCACAATAATCTTACACAACCCATTTTCCACTTCCTAAATTGGCCTATGGGGGTTTTCACTTTCATCTTCTCACTTTCCATTTCATTCCCCCCTAGGGTCACTAGGATTCCCCCCTTGTGGTGATTTTCATCATCACTAAAGTGAGGAGAGTGTCCATCTAAGGTGAAAGTTGGTAGATACTCTCACAGTTGTCCCACATTTTTGGATTGGACCAATTTTTTCCCAACCTACAATATGTGCAATAACATTTTGGCACTATTGTCATGAAGGATTTTGAATCCTCTTTCATGCCCTAATGAAAATTTGGAAAGCTTTGATCCCAAATCCTTTACCTCTAGCTTTCCTGATGACTCCACTTGAGGGAAGTTCCCTTTCCATTTATTTCCTTGATGAGTTCAAGATCATATGGAGACTCCACCACCCCAAAATATGTATTCCCAAAATACTCTTCCCCCTGGAAGATTCAAACCTTCCATGGTTTACCGCATAAATCCTTTGTCATCTCCCCCGTTTTCAAAACCCTTTTCCATGGTAATATTCCCTTTGCACCAATGAATCGTCCTTGGGAAAAACACCTCTATAGACCCTTGAACATGGCTTCCATTGTTAGATACCCAAATACCATGCCTAAAGAAACCAACAAATGGTTCCCTGAGTTTCCGGGAAACAATGTGATAACAACCAAATATCACCTATATGAAATCAGTCGAGACGTGGAAAATTAAGGAGTGGAACAATAATATGTGGCAATGAAGCTACTAGCCACTTCCTTGTCTAAAAATTCCCAAAGGTGGTTCAAGGCAGTGTCTAACGATCACCTGGAAACATATGAATATTTCACTAAGTTTTTCAAGAGAAGATGGGAAACAAAGAAGGATAGTGGAATACTAATGACTCAGTTCAATTAGATTAAGAAGAAGGAGAACGAGACAATGAGTGAATTTGATACCATATTTGAAAATTTGTATAGCTAGATCCCAAAGGATTTATGCCCATCAAATGCGGTTGTCTGTCTCCTCTATGTGAATTCCTTTGAGGGGTAATTTGGTTTAATCCTAAGGGATAAGAAACCCAACACAATGGCATTGGCCAAATATTACAGTGAAAATATTGAGGAGAATCTTCTCCACTCCAAGATTGATCCTTTTCATCATCCTCATGCCAAAATAGAAGCGAAGACAATGATATCAAAAAATATTGCACCAGATCGAATAGCTCACATATCTTAAAAGATTGATTAGATGAATACTCAGTTCATATAGAATCATAATAAAGTTCTGAATCTACTAATGAATTTGGAGAGAAATCAAAATGCTCTAATACGTCCATTCATCAGACAACAGAAGGATGCTATAGGATGGAAGGCAAGGCCTCAACATGAGGAAAATAATATTGATATTTTGAATCATGTTGGGATGGTCAACAATCATGTATCATAATGGTTCTCTCCTTGTCAAGAATCTTATCCAAAAGAGGAATTCCCCAGGAGAGGAGGACTCACCTAACAATATGAACTTCATATATGTAATCTTCACTTTTCAGGATGATAATGATGATGATGAGTATGTGAACATCACATAAGAACAACTTGATGAAGTCCACAAAAGAGGATATAGAGAAGGTCGACTCAATGTACTTAACCATATGACTGAGGATCAAAGAAAAGAATATAATAAGAGGGAAATCCTAACTTATGTTAGAAGGAATAATATTCCTCTCTAGAATTCAGTTTATCCACGACCAGATATGTGTTAATATTATGGTAGCTGCGGGAGGTATTCACCTCCATGTGTAAACCTGATGAGAATAGAAGACTCTAGAAAGCAAGAGAAAACCCTAATGAGTTGGTTAATAACCCTAGAAGTCTTGTCGGCTCAACAAGATAATTAATATTAGTTTATTAGCCTCCAAGAGAAGAAGTCAGCCGTAAATAATAATAATATACTAAAAAGACACTTATCCAGAAGGAGAAGTCGACCCCAACAAATCTGGCAGAACCACTATAAATATAGAGTGCCAGTTCTCATTTGATACATCTCAGAATTGCAGATAACAACCGGTGTACACTACAGTTCCCAGTTTGGTGCGCACATGTGGAGGAGATCTACAGGTGCAGCTGTTGCAACTAGCAGTTTTAGTGTTGTCTTGGACTATCTCTTGGCTAGGGTTTGGACTATCTGATCAGCTATTGTTGGTGTGCTATCCTTGGAGGAAGATGCGCTACACCTTGTTTGGCTATCTAGCCTAGGGTTTTCTTTCGGAGTAATTCTCAGTTAGTGTTAAGGTGCTCAGAGGGTGGCTTTGGCCTATGGTTGGGTGACGAGGGTATCGTCAATGGAAAAACGAGCACACATTCTTCTATATTATAACAGGTTATGGGCCCACACCTCCTTCATTTAGTCTAAATGCTGGAAGGAAACATAACTGCTAGGATATTCAGCTCGTTGAGGAACTACCACTAGGGTTACTAGCAGAAGCAGCTCCCAAGACACTTCCGCTAGGGTTAGTAGCAGGAGCAGTTGCAGAAATCCTAAACCTCTTGTTGAAGCACCTTAAGTGAAGAGATTGACCTAATCTCTGGATAGATCAGTGTGCCCTAGCCTAACACATCTCTTGATACTCTCAGCAATCCAGGACATGAAGTTTGAATTTCTGGCCAAATATAGGGTTTGACCAAGTCAAGTAGCCATGAATAACTCTATGAAGTCTAAGAACAAGTTAGATGGAGCCTCTAACTTTAGAGCATGGAAGACAAGGATTGACCTCATGCTTGCCAAGAATAAAGTACTAGATATCGTGAAAGGAAAGATCGTGAAGCCAGAGTTTGAAGAAGGAGAAGAGAAGGAACCACAAAACATTGCAACTATGGAGAAGTTCAAAGATGTTGACATCAATGCCATGAGTATCATAGTGGATTCCATAAAGGACCACTTGATACCCTACATCTCCCATCTTGACTCATCAAAGAAGATGTACGATGCTCTAACAAATCTCTTCTCAGTTAGAAACATTAGACAAGTTATGAGTCTGAAGAATGAGCTCCGTGACATGAAGATGAATGATGATGATAGCATAACATCATACTTTGTAAGAATATCCCAGTTAAGAGATCAACTACAAGCTATTGAAGAGATCACTTCAAAGAAGGAATTGGTGAACATAGTACTCAATGGTCTTCCCAAGACATGGGATGCATTTTATGCAAGCATGATCACAAGGAAGGAGTACCCGACATTTCAAGAACTTTGGACTTGCTGTGCTCAAGAAGAATCAAGGATCAATGCAAGAGAGAAACCCCAAAAGAAGTATGATGATCAATCTTTCACAACAAGATTCAAGAACTTCAGGAACAAAAGGAAGTTTGGCTTAAGGAGGAAGCCAAATCAAGAGAAAGATATTTCAAAAGTATAATGCTTCAACTGTCAAAAGTATGGTCACTACAAGAATCAGTGTCACGAGCTAAATAAAAGGAAGGAGAAACATGAAGGATCGATTGCCGAAGAAAATGAACCTACAAAGAAGACTAAGCAGGATGGAAGAGACTTCTTCTTCTAAAAAGGTAACAACACTCTGCTTATTTCTTATACATATCTTGTTTTCATCGTCTTTGTACATATCTTGTATATCTATCTCTTGGAAGATAATATGTTCCAAGAAGAACTATACCTATGGAAGAACAAACAAGATGAAAATGGATATCATTAGATAATACACATGAAAGGATGAAATAAAAATCATGTGGAAGCCATTAAGCCGAATCAATCATGAAGAGACTTAGAAGAAGAAAAGACAGAAAGAGGTCAACAATCGAGAGGAAATTGGAAAAAGACTTATGACATTTTGTAGAAGGCAACAAGACGAAAGCGTGGACTCTATTAGAAAAGAGAACCGATTATATATTACAGAAGACAACAAGGATGTAGATGGAAGCATGGACTCTATTAGATAGAGGGAGCCGATTATATGAACTTATACATGAAGCAAGGATTAGGAGGGATCTAATCCTATGATCCATTGAACATGATGAAATATATATATCCATGGTAGCAGCCATGAAAGACAGTACGTGTTCAATTCAACCGTAGAAGAAGACTTCTTCGAAAAGAAGCCTCAAAAGTAGTCCTGGTTGTCCATCCAGATCCGTGATCCTATGATGAAAGGAAGAAGTGGAATCTCTAGGGCATGGAATCTATAAGAAACTCCATGGACCCAGAGAAGAAAAACATGAAGAAGAACATGAAGATTCCAGGAAAGAAAGAGAAACCAGAACAACCAGTAATTGTATCAAGAATCACAAGATTACCATCCTGATATGAACTCACTAAAAGAAATCAAGCAGAAGAACTGAAAGTCGTGATGAAGAACAATGTATAGAAGACTTATGAATGAAAGAATTAGAAGACTCAAAACTATAGGTTCTCCTAGATGGAGGGAGAAGACTATGATGATTACTTATTCCAGTAAACTAGAATTATCTCTACATGAGTCATTATATCATCCACAACATCCATGAGTTGGAGTTCTACATCAGATGAATGAAAAGAATCTTTTCCAGAAAAAATGAATAAAGAGTGTATGAAGAGCAATCTCAAGACTTTGAGGCATACCAGAAAGAGACCCTTGTATGCAGATAAAAGAAGATAACTTGATGGAGAAGCTCTAGTGCACAGCAGAAGTGTGGTGAAGATTTCCTATAACATCAAGATGACTACTCAGTAGATCAGATCTCATGATGACAGAAGAAGTGCCACATGGATGAGTTTCTAGATACCATTGAATATGATCTGTGATACCTAAATTTTATGCAGGATGAATGAATAGATGCACTACTTCCAAAAACAAAAAAATACAAGGAAAGTCTTGCAAAATTCCAAGGGAAGGAGCCATGGTCTATCAATATATTAAAGAAAGAAGAAAATAAAAGGGACAAAGAACATGAAAAGGCCATTAAGGATGTATATAACATAGAACTTCCTTCGTAACCCTAGTTTGAGAATATACCTTACATCAACTATAGTGAAGGAAGCCTTGCACTCATGTGGGATAGGAAGAAGGGAAAGCCCAAGTATGATCAATAGAATAATGACTTTTGGCTTCACCCTAACGTCATCAAGAAGAAGTTAGAGAAAGATAAGTACTACTTGTCATCCATGTATGGAAGAAATATGCCACTACCTGGGACACCAAGAGAAAGTCAACTTGGGGCACACATCTAAGCCCAACTAAGCTCGACCCAGTTCATATTTTAATGTGCTAGAGCTAATACTATGTAAATAAATGGGTCCCTTGTTATAAAAGGTGAATCAACCTCTAATACAAACATCTTTCCATTTTCCAAAAGCTATCTGCCTCATTTATTTTGTTGTTTGAAAGTTACGTTGTTAGTTTTGCTTGTTTTCTGCATCCAGGTCATTCTCAGAAAATCCAGTGTGCCTTTCCTCATGGTTGCACCATGGATTCTCCATTTTGAATGATTCCACCTATGAGAGAAAGAATATCCATTTTTCTAGTCACTCTCTTAGGTGTCATTCTTTTTTTTGCAAGCTATCGAAGGCAGGAAGAAGGTTGCACCATCTAGGTTTTGCACCCTTCTTGGGTTTTCCAATTGTCGGGATGAAGCAAGTGCACCCTCCTCAATGGATAAACTGAGCCTCTCCCTTTGATCCCCGAGGCTTCAAATGAGATAGTCTATCCCTTTTATTACTCTCACTCCATCCATGCACTGTATCTCCCTTGTTTTTCTTCCACAAACCAATGGGACTCTCCATCTCAGAAATGCGCCCTTGCTAGTTTTTTGGGCAACTCTCAGAAAATGTTTAGATATGCAATCAAATACACTAGATCTCCTTGTCAGGTAGATCAATTGGTATTAGAGATTCAAGATCCAAGGAGAAGTTTTCATGATTTTCAATCCAGATCACACCCTCCTCAAGGTTTTTGTATCAGTGTTGGTGGATGCATAGGTCTCCTAGCCCAAGGGGTGAACAGATCTCCACCACCAAGAGAGGAGTTACATAGATCTATTTTCCCACATATCTCTCCCTCTATTTCATCTCTCCCCATTTTCTCCAGGTTATTGCATACTCTATTCCCACAATAGAACTTGACCCATAATTCATCTCTCCCCCTTTGCTCCAGGTTATTGCATACTCTGTTCCCACAATAGTTTGTCTCGAATCCTTCAGTTTGCCTCAATATGACTCCTAGAAAAGATCCCTTGGTAGTAGACTCAGACTCCAATACCTCAAATCCCATACAATACCTTGCCTCTGTCCTCAATGAGTTACTGAGAATTCAACAGAAAAATAATCCAGATCCATTCTGGTTGGATACTCGAATACAACTCCCTAAGTTTGTTGGGCAAAGCAATGGAGAAGCTATGGATTCATGGATCCGTAGTATTTCCACATATTTTAATACTTTCCAAGGCCTCACTGAGGAAAGAAAGCTTCAGATTTTAGCCTTGCAATTGGAAGGACTTGCACAAACATGGTGGGATACAGAGAAAGAAAAGACTACATTTGTGGTAGAGCTTAGGGAAGCTCCAGGATCCTCTACCTCTCCACCACTTAGAAGTTGGGCTCAACTTTGTAAATCCTTGAGAAACCATTTCTACCCACATGGGTACCTACAATATTTATGGATCATATGGCACCAGCTCTACCAACTCCCTACACAAGGAGTGCAAGCATACATCGACTACTTCTCCAAGTTGCACCTGTTGCTCCACATTCAAGATACATAAGAGGTATTGATACTTAATTTTATTTTTGGGTTGTTGGTTCATTTCCGTAGGGAAGTAGAGTTTCTTGAAAATCAGACATTAGAGAAAGTTTTTCAGAGAGCTTTGGAAATAGAAAGGAAGGTATCTCCTAGGGTTTGTACTCCTAAGTCTCGTCCCACTGCCTCTCAATCACCCACCTCAAATCCTTCAACCTGCTTCCCACCTACTCGTTCTCCAAATCCAAATACCAATACACCATGGTGTTCCTTCCACAATACTACTTCCCACAATAATTCATATTTTCGAGTTCTCAAATCTCTAAAAGCTAACAAAACCTTACTCACTGAGCATACTGCTCCTCAACCAGTCGAAGACAATGAGGAAGTTTCTCTTGAAAACAACACTGAAGTAGATACCTCTTTGATATTAATGACCACTGAAGATCCGAACTCATCAACCCAACCCCTCTTCACTCACAACTTCCAAATCAAAAATTCATTGGCTTTACTTATCATGGACAATGGCGGCCAAAAAAATTTGGTGTCTCAAGAACTAGTCAACCACCTTCATCTGGTCACTACTCTGTGCCCAAACCTCTATCATATAAGATGGATTCAAAAGAATGGTCCTCGTCTATTGGTATCTCAACGCTACCTGGTCACCTTTACCATAGGCCAATTTATAGAAACTATCCTCTGTGATGTCTCGCCATTGGATTGTTTAGGCTTACTTCTCAGCATACCCTACCAAGCCTAAAGGAATGTTGTTTATATGGATAAATCCCACTAGTATAAACTTACAAAATATGGCCACACCTATATCTTAATGATAAAAACACCCAAACCCACTTCTACTAAAGAGAAAATCCCTCATCTCCATCTAAATCAATGTGTCTCTCTCTGTTTGGTGTGCCCAATACCACCAAACAATACTACACATCCCGTTCCCAAAGAAATGACTCCTCTACTTCAAGAAATTTCCGACGTGTTCCAAAATCCTACAGGCCTTCCACCCTCTTTCCATATAGACCATTTGATTCACCTCATCCCAGGGTCTGCATTACCTAATGAACCCACTTACTGATTGGCCCCACGAGAACCAAAGGAACTGTAAAAGCAATTGACCGACCTCATCAACTCTGGTCACATTCAACCATCATCTTCTCCCTGTGCTTTTGTTGCCTTTGTAATCCCCAAAATAGATACCTCATAAATGTGCCTTGTCACTGATTACATGGCCCTTAACAAAGACATAGTAAAGAATCATTACCCCCTACCCCAGATTGAGGAGTTACTGGACACCCTCCAAGGATATAAGTGGCTCACTAAATTAGATTTGACAACAGGCGACAATCAGGTTTGAATGAACCTAGATGATGTGTGGAAGATAACTTTTAAGAATGAATTCGGTCTTTATGAATGGAAAGTCATGCCCTTTGGCCTGACTAATGCACCAACCACATTCATGCAACTCATCAATGATATTTTCATAAAACATTTGGGTCGCATTGTGGTCATCTACTTAGATGAAATTCTCATCTTCAATAATACATGGGACACCCACATGCAACATGTCCTTCATGTTCTCCAAATCCTCAAAGAGCACAAGTTACAAGTCAAGGAGAAAAAGTCCTATTTTGGCCAGAGTTCAGTTCCTTATCTAGGATTCATGGTAGAATCATAAGGTATTCAACTGAATCCAGCCCGCATCCAAGCCTTGAAGCAATGGCCACAACATTCTTCAGTCAGTGAGATAAAAAGATTTCTAGGTGGTATCAATTTTTACCGTAAGTTTATTCTTCATTTTTTTGAGATTTCTCATCCTTTTCATCAACTATCTAATAGTCATTCCACATTTATTTGGACTAACGAAGCTACCAACCACTTTGTTCATATCAAGGAGGCACTATGCTCATCTCCAATGTTGCATTTTCCCAACCTCTCTCAACAATTTGAGATTGAGTTTGATGCCTCATAGTATGCTATTGGTGTCATGCTTAAACAGGGAGGACACCCCATTGCTTATCACTCAGAAACTCTTTCCAAGGCTAAGAAAAATTATAGTACTTATGACAAATAATTTTACATCTTGGTCCAACATCTCAAGCAATGGCACCATTATTTGTTGGGTAAAGAGACTATCCTACATACATACCATCATCCCTTGATTTTCATTAATTCTCAGTCTAAGATTCAGGAGCAAAGGCACCTTAAATGGGCATCCTACATTCAACAATTTCATTTGGTCATCAGATATAAGAAGGGAACTTCTAATAAAATGGTTGATTTACTCAGCAGGCCACCAACTCCAGTTCTCTGAATTCTAGAGGTGTGTTGTGCTAATTATGATACATAGAATGATCAATATTCTATTGACTAAGACTTTCAAGATATTTGGGTTTCCTTACACAGTCCCACATTTGTCAATCAGACTCCCTTCTTGGACTACACCATCTGAGATGGATGGATCTATAAGTTAAATTTGATTTGTGTTCCACATTCAGATGATCGTCTCTTGCTCATTAAAGAATCTCATGCTTCAGCCTATGGTGGCCACTTTGGTACCACAAAGACTCTCTAGCATCTACAATGCCATTTATATTATCCTTCTATGCACCTTATTTTTCCTGACCTTCTCATGGAAGTCGGGATGCTTCCATATCTAAACATGGAGGAATTGGGCCACCCAGGAGAAAGTCAACCTGGGGTGCACATCTAAGCCCAACTAATCTCGACCCAGTTCATATTTTAATGTGTTAGAGATAATCCTATGTAAATAAATGGGCACCTTGTTATAAAATGTGAAACACCCTCTAATACAAACATCCTTCCATTTTCAAAATGCTATTTGTCTCATTTCTTTTGCTATCTGAAAGTTACATTGTTAGTTTTACTTGTTTTCTACATCTGGGTCATTCTTAGAAAATCCAGTGTGCCTTTCATCATGGATGGACCTTGGATACTCCATTTTGAATGATTCCACCTTCGAGAGATAACCTATCCCTTTGGCTAGTCACTCTCTCAGGTGGCATTCTATTTTCTGCAAGCTATCCAAGGCAAGAATAAGGGCAGACCATCTGGGCTTTGCACCCTTGTTGGGTTTTCCAATTGTCAGGATGAAGCAAGTGTGCCCTCCTCAATGGCTTCACTGAGCCTCTCGCTTTGATCCTCGGGGCTTCAACTAAGATAGTAATCCCTTTGGCTACTCGCACTCCATCCCGACACTGGATATCCCTTGTTTTGCTTCCCCAAACCAATGGGACGCTCCATCTCAGAAATGCGCCCTTGCTGGGTTTTGGGAAATTGTACGAAAATGTTTAGATATGCAATCAAATCCACTAGATCTTCTCTTTAAGTAGATCATTACCAGTGGATGGGTCTCTTCTCTGACCCTATATTCAAGGCACTTGACTTCTTCAAGGCCCAAGCCCCAGGTAAGTAGGCAGATCATCTTGATTTCTTGCATTTTAATCTTGATTGATCATGATAGTTTAGTTGCATTTCATTTTTATTTTCATTTTTATCTACTTGCATTATTGATTTCCATATTTTTTTTTTCATCATATTATATCTAAAAAGTACAAAATTTTCTTTTCTAGATTAGTCGTCAATTTTGAAGTGGTGATTTTGTTATATGAGAAAAGGGTGAGTGAGCCACCCTAGATTTTACAGTTTGTTTTTTCAGTGTAGGAACAAGTCTAACCAGGATATGTTGAAGTCCTTGTGCACTCTGTGGCGAGTACATGTCCTTGAGTAGGAGCCAGATGTTATCCCCCATTCCTAGGGATAACTAAGGAGATAATGTCATGAGACCCTCAGGTTGCAGACATAGACTGTCGAGGGATATATCGACTCGTGATGTCCACTTACATAGATGGAGATCCACTTCACCACCACACTTCTTTGGTTCATCAGGATGGAATTCACCACATCATCCCATTTCCAGAAGACAATGGGTCTTTCTCCATTAGGTACAAGTTAGGTATTCTAGTAAGTGTCACTTTAATACTTGAGGCATATGAATCCATTGCATTTAAAGTTACTTTAGATTATATAATGTCTTCTTGGAAATTATTCTCTTTTCCATTTTTCACCTTGGGGGTTGACATTGTGCCCTAGTAAGTGGTCACTCTTGTGGAAAAGGTTTGCTACTAGGTGGTCTCATTGATGAGTCATCGTACGATTTTCGATCATAGTTATCATTTTTCATACTCCATCCTTTTCATATGCTTATCTTTCAATATTTTCGAGTGTACTAACCCAAGAAGGGATTGCACCTCATTTCATGGGAAGAAGGGATTGAAGGCCCTGGGGGAATATAGATGGAAAAATATAAAAGATAAAATTATAACCTTCTAGTTTCTCACCCAAAGAGGTCTCAAGAACAATGAAATGTTTCTCTTAAAAGAATTGAAGACCTTCAAAAAGCAATTTTTTCATATATAAATGTCCCACTTGTTGAGGGATCTACACAAAGTGTGGTATACCATTTTCTTTACCCATATGAAACTCTTTGTAACTCTACCTTCAAGTGACATTGTGGTACTTCTTTTAAGTCTTGTGTTACCCAATTGTAGTACCCAATTGTTTTGGATTTTAATAAATTTATGCCAATAAATAGGCTTGGAAAAAGGATGCATTGGAAACAAAGGTGTAGCACACTCTCTACAAAGGCACCAATAAATGAGACAATACAAACCATTGTATGTCATGAACGCCATGACCAAAGGTTTGACCCCCATTCATTCCATCTTCCTTACATGGCTTAGAGAGGGTCCACCTAGTAAACACCCTTTGAATTGAGGAATGACTCATTGATCCGGGTGGATATCGGTGGCCACCCACCTATTCCATGGGCTCGAAAAACAATTTTCCATCTTGGCAGTTTTTCGGCATTTTTTCGAGTTACAAACTTCTAGGGTTGTTTTGAGGCACTAAACAATGTTTTTTGGGGGATTTGGGCCCCAGGTGGACGCAAATGGCACTGACTTGGGCCAGTCGAAAGTTATTCTTCTCAGTTATACCTTTTCAATGGTTTATTAAACGAAGATCGTTTTCAAAAGTTACGCCCCTGAGAAGTTGAGGTATCAACTACTCCCATCGGGGCCCACAAACCTTTTGGATTTTCATCTTTCGGGTTTAGGGTTTTGGATTTTACTTATGTTAAAAATACCTTTGGAGCCTCATTCTAACAATCATCTTCTTGCAAATGCGAGTAGATGCCACATCTCTTCTCAGAGATAAGCTACCACCATTCTAGCGAGTCTTTCACTCTATATTTTTATAGTTCTGTACATTTCGCACATTAATAGAAATTGTGTATTAATGTATATATTTTCCTCTGGTTATATTTTTGATATATCTCTTTTATATCATTGTCTCTCTTTCAATATCTCTATAAATTTATGTATTATATCTCCGCTCTCATTTCAAGCCGAAAATAATCCGGATTAGTGGTATCAGAGCAAGCTGCTCTTGATTGTTGTTCAGTGCATGTCCCTGATGAGTTCTGAGTATGTAAAGTTGGGTCTTGAGCTTCTGTCACTTGAGAAAAATCTCTCTCGCATGCCCAAGAAACCCTCCATGGCGGAAGAAAAGAAAAACGATGGAGCAAAAGATTCTATTAATGAGGTTATATAGGTTAAGAGTTATAAGGATTGACGATTAATGCTTATATGAATGATGAGTGATGAGATATATTTCTAAAGAGTTATAATGTTAAATATTGAAGGGTTTAAAGGGGTTTGGGTTATAGGGTTATATGGTTTCAAGTCATTAATATTGGCTTTAGTGTTAGAATATAAGGTTGATAAGGG
Source organism: Picea engelmannii (assembly GCA_009831015.1). Lineage (NCBI taxonomy): Eukaryota > Viridiplantae > Streptophyta > Pinopsida > Pinales > Pinaceae > Picea > Picea engelmannii. The sequence goes on from ML788390.1 coordinate 434,323, forward strand.
TTAGGGGTTGTCATTTTTAAGTATTTATAACAATACGGGTTATAGAGTTAAGGGTTCATAGGGTTTATAAGAGCTAGGGATTAAAGGTTATAAATGTTAGGTTTTATAATGGTTAACCGTTAAGTGTTATACCGGTTATAGTATTATGGTTATGGTTTATATCAATTATGGACTATAGTGGTCAAGCATAAGGGATTATAGGTATTAGCTCTAGTAGCTCGATGAAGTGTTTTAAATGATATGGGTTGTAATTATTAGGTATTAGGAGTGATAGGAATTATAAGTATTAATATCATAGGTGTTATGAGAATAAGGTGTAAGGATTATACTTCATATGAATTAAGGGTAATATGAGTTATATGTAAGATGGATTAGGGACTATAGGGTTAAGGGGTAGGGGTTATAGTGAATAGAATTTATAATAGTTGGGTATTAAAGGTTATATTGGTTATAGGCTAGGTGTTAGAGGTTACAAAGAATAATTCATTTAGTAGCTATGATTTATAGTAGTTAAGCATTTAGGATAATATGGTTTGGATGTAAGGGGTTATAGGTTTAGATATTATAGATAAAAGGGGTTGGTAGTTAAATATGGTTATAGGACATATAAAAGTAAGGGTTTATAATATTAAAGTTTAAGAGATATGAGGGTTAAGGGTTTTATAAATTATAGTTTTAGGGTTTATATGAATCAATGTTTACCCAAATTACATATTATTATAATTGTGGATTACATGTCAAGGGTTTTAGGATTTAGTTATTATATTGGATGTGTTATAATTTTTAGGTATTATAAGGGTGATTGAGGTTATAAGAGTTATTTATTAATGTTAGGATTATAGTTTTATAATAATTTATGGTTATAGGGGTTTGAAATTAATGGTTTAGAATAGGGGTTATGTAGTTGGGCTATAATTTATTAGGGTTACGGGTTATGTGTTAAGTTTTGTGAGTTACATATTTTATAACGACTAATTGTTAAGGGTTCTAAACATTATTTATTTTTGGTTAATGGTATAGGGATTAAAGTCAGTAGGAGTTATGTATTCTATGTGTTATGAGATACACAGGTTAATGATTAGATGTGATAGGGTTATTAGGGTTATATGAATTGTAGTTTATAACAGTTATGGTTATATGGTAAAGGTGAGAGGGATTATGTGTTATAAAGGTTATGAGTATTAATAGTAATAGGTTTCGAAGGATTATGGATTGTATGAATGAGGGGTGGTAGAGATTATATTGATTAGGAGATATAGGGATTATAAAGGATATGTTTTTAGAGTTACATGTATTATTAATCCATGCCTCAAGCGAGTCCCTAACATTCAATAGGTTCATTTCGTTATATAAGTTGGTGCATTTTGCAAACAGTTTTATAATTATATCTAAACCATAACCAAAGTTTACTAAAAAAAAATTTATTATTTTATTTTTTTTAATTAAAAAACATATTTTTAATTATTACAAATTTATATTTTGATTTTCCGGTTCGTCTATATATTAGTGATGGGACATAATACCCCTGGTGGTGAGGTATTATTTTCAAATATTTGTCAGATTACACAAAATAATTTTAAAAATAAAATTTGAGATATTTGTAATTGGCCAGTTTGAAGGTTCCCATGTCACTGCAGTCGAGACTGTCACCAACGGTTTGCAGGCCAATGTGACAACATATTTCTCTTTTTTGGTGCTCTTCCTTAATACAGTGGTTAGACAGACTGATCCCAATGGACAGAAAACCCCTTAGAGGAATTACTTGAAGCGCCTTGGACTTCTTAGCAGAGGGTGTTCTATCTCCAAAGTGATAAGACCCATGGCGATATGCATGGATCTACATGCAAAATCACTAGGATCGAATTATGATGAAACCAACTCTCCTCTCCTCTGAGTCCATCCATAAGTTCTCTTCTGAGCCCATCCATTAACATTATTGAATAAAAGAAAAAGGAAAAATACAAGATTCTTCTAGTATATCGATCTTTCGGGTGCACCTGCCGAACAAGGATTTATGCACCAAGGAAACACAACTCCGTGCTCTCCTGTTTGGGCTCCATGTAGTTGGGTCCCATTTGTTGGGGGATCATTGTCTGAGGGTGGATTTCATGTCACGGGATGGGGTCATGGCTGCTAATGTTTTTGGGCTAGCCAAATATGTTGAGAAGAAGCCCAATGTTTCTGTCACAAGTTGCTTCAACAAGAAACCATGCACATTGGCGATGCTTCTTCTTTTTTGTTACTGATTTGTTTGGTTTTATGATGTTAGATGGACTAATTGATGGGATTGCATTTAGAGTATGCAGGTCAATTTGTGATACAAACTCTTATGATACTGTGTGGAATGTTGGATTTTTAGCTGCAAAATGCAGGCTTCTCATCCCCCACTCCAATACAAGCACAATCATGGCCAATCACTATGCAGAATCATAACATAGTAGCCATTCCAAAAACAGGCCCGGGGAAAAAAATGGGCTGTCTTTTGCCTGCATTTATTCATCTTTGACGCCATTGTAATAACACTCAGATGGGCCCTACGATACTTTTTTTGGCACCAACGCGAGAGATTGCAACTCAAATACAAGAGGAATCTATAAATTTTGGTAGATCATCAAGGATTTCATGCATGACTTGTTAAAAATATCCCATTCTTGTTAGATTATCTTTTCCATGCAAATCTACGGAAATTTTACATTGGTTGTTTCTTATCTTGTGATTTTTTTGGTCTTTGTTCAGTGCTTATATGGAGGGGCACCAAAAGGCCCACAACTACTTGAAATTAGGAGAAAACCACACAGGTGAGACTACGCTCACAATATATTATTCAATGAAGAAAAATTACATCATAATATAGAAATCCAATCTACTTAGGCAGTTACAACAAACAACAAGAAAATATCATCTACATTAAACACTAGGTAGAGTTTATCTACATAACTAACTAGTGCTCCATTATTTCCAAGTCTCCCCCTTAATGGAGAATGGATTTACTTCTACACCTAACATCTCCCTAAGTAGCTCAAACTTAATCTTTCCAAGAGGCTTAGTGAAAATATCAGCAATATTTTAACAAGTATTACAATACATAAGAGTTATTTCATTGGAGTGCAACTTTTCTCCAACAAAATGAAACTGAGCATAAACATGCTTTGTCCTTGCATGATAAATCAGATTATTCGCCATCTTGATTGTACTTTGATTATCACATTTGATCATTGTAGGTTCCTTTTTTTCTTCTCCAACATCTTGAAGAAGTCTTCTCAACCAAAAAGCTTCACAATTTACTGCACACAAGGATTTATATTCTACTTTAGTAGAAGACAAAGATACGGTAGGCTTCTTTTTACTGCTCCATGAAACAATCCTGGATCCAATGACAAACATATATCCAGCGGTTGATCTTCGATCATCCGGATTGCCAGCCCAATCAGTATCTGAGTAACCTGTCAACTCAACATTAGATGTATCAGTATATTTAATACCATAATCAAGTGTTCCTTTTATATACCTGAGTAGCGCCTTTGCTGCATTCCAATGGATTTCTTGAGGTTTTTCCATAAACTCAATTAACACACTCATAGAATATGCAATATCAGGTTTGGTTGTGGTGAGATAATTCAAACTACCCACCATCTTTCTATACATAGTGCCATTCACCTCCTTCGAACCATCACCACAAGAAGTTTTCACATTCTGTTGCATGGGAACAATAAAAGATTTACACTAATCCATTTTAAATCTATTAAGTACTTCTATGACATACTTACTCTAAAAAAATTTTTTTTGGCTTGCATTTCTCCAAAATTCAAGGCCTAGGTAGTAATATAACTCACCAAGATCTTTCATTTCAAAAACTTGTGACATCTGCTCCTTTCTTTCATCAATTAATTTTCCTACATTTCTTGTAATTATTAAATCATCAACATATAAGGAAATCATAGTATATACCCCTTCTCATCAAATTTGGTATACATATTTGGATCACTCTTGGTCCTCATAAAACCCTATTGAAGAAATAAAGAGTTTATCTTCTCATACCATGACCTAGGTGCATGTTTTAGTCCATACAATGCTTTCTTTAACTTACACACTAAGTGTTCTTGCCCATGTTCCACAAACCCTTTAGGTTGAGTAAGGTAAACCTGATCCTTTAACTCACCTTTCAAAAATGCAGATTTAACATCTAATTGGTGTAGCTTCCAATGGTACTTTGTAGCTAAAGAAATTAACAATCTGATAGTATTCAATTTAGCTATTGGTGCAAATGTTTTAGCATAATCAATACCTTATGTTTGTGAATACCCCTTTTCCACCAATATAGCCTTATATTTGTCTATACTACCATATGATTTAAACTTGAGGTTTGTATATCCATTTTCATCCAATGGAATTTTTATGTTTAGGAAATTCAGTCAATTCCCAAGTATTGTTTTTCATTATAGATTCATATTCTTCCTCCATTGAATTTTTCCATTCATCTTGTTCATTGGATTCATTAAAGCTCATGGGTTATATGGCATTTGAAATGATACTCATTAGGTCATAGTCTCTATACCTCTCAGGGAGCCAAACCTATCGTGAAGATATTTTCAACTGATTATCTTCCTCCCCACTTTGTGAAGATCTGTCTTCACCACTAGGTGAACTTTGACTGCTTGAAGTGTCCATATCATTGAGTCCTTCTTGATGCTATTGCTATCTCTATGGTTGTGACTGCTACTGTGGTGGATGTTGTTGCAATTGTGGTTGTTGCTGTGATGGTTTCTGTTGCTGCTTCTCTTATTTAACTCCTTCATCAATAAGTCTATGCCATTCCTCATGACTGTTGTTGTCATGATTTCCTACTTCCTGCTCATGGAAAATTACATTTCTACTTGCAAATACTTTGTGAGTAGAAGAATCAAACAATTTGTATGCTTTGAATTCAGAACAATACCCTATGAAAATACATTTAATGGATTTATCATTCAATTTATTCCTATTCTCCTTTGGAATATGTGCAAAATCCTTACACCCAAATACTTTCAAATTATGAACTGCAGGTTTGGAACCATGCAAGGCTTCAAAAGGAGTAATATTATCAAGACACTTTGTTGGACTTATATTCTTTAAATAAACTGAAGTACTTATGGCTGTAGCCCAAATTGCATTTGAGAGATTCTTACCTTTCATCATACTGCATGCACAGACTACTAGAGTTCTGTTTTTCCTTTCAACAACTCCATTATGTTGTGGAGTGTCGGGTACTGTAAACTGTTGTACTATTCCATGATCTTTGCAATATTTGATGAATTCCCCTTATTTATATTGTTCCCCTTGATTTGAACAAATTATTTTGATGGATTTTCCTGTCTTTTTTTCCACCATGGTTCTAAATTCCTTATAGTACTAAAAAACATCACTTTTTCTTCTAAGGAAATAAACCCATGTGTATCTCATGCAATCATCAATAAATAACATAAATTAAAATTCACCTCCTAAAGACCTAGTCTGCATAGGTCCGCAAACATAAATATGCACAAGATCTAGCACATATCTCTTTTTCCTATCAGGATTAGAGGGGAATTCATCTCTGTGCATATTTCCTAATGCAAATCCTTCACAAGAAACATTCTCATTTTTTAACAAGGGAAGTCCTTCAACCATATTTTGTTTCTGTAATAACAATAAATCATGATGATTGATGTGGCCATACCTTTGATGCCAAAGAATCTCTGTTGGCATAGTTGCAGAATTTAGTGTGTGATGTTCTTTGCTGGTAACATCAAGCTTGTATTCCTCCTTCTCTGACTCTCGTTGCAACAGTTCTGTATTGGTCTAGCAGATCCGTCACTATGGAATAATTATTGAAGAATTCAACCTTCAAGTTCTGATCTGTAATAGCGGACATAGAGATCAAATTTTTCTTTATCCCAGGCACATACACAACATTGCGAATGTGACAAACAATACCATTCGACAATGTTACTGGAATATCTTTGTATCCCTTGATATGATGAGCGCGGTTATCTCCAAGATATATGTTGGCACCATTTTGTGTTTCTTTAAAATTAGTATACCACTTCTTATTACATGTCATATGTATTGATGCTCTTGAATCGACAAACCAGGCATCAAAATCATCAGTTTCAACAGACAAAGCAACATTAGAAACAACAGTCTAAGATCCCGTGAATCAAAATTTGGGGGTTCATCAATATCATCACTAGCAATAAAAAATCTGAGATCATGATTTGAAGATTCTTCCGCATAATAACCTGAATATTTTCTAGGTTTATTCATAGCCTCATCACTCTTCTTCTTGTGACAATTTATAATAATATGTCTAGGTCAACCACAATAAAAACAACTCTTTGACTCATTCTTTTTATATGGCATACCTTGATTCGGCCTTGGAGATTGTCTTCTCTGCGATGAATTGCCTCCTCTGCCTCTTTCTCATGATCTCCCTCTTGAGGATCTCTTATTTTACCATAGTGCCAAGTCTGAATTCTAAGGCTTCAAATTCACATGCTTATCTTCCTCTTCCAGTAAACCATTTAAGGTAATTGTGACAAGATCAATGCTGGAAACTATTTCCCCTATATTTCCTAGCTTGTCTTTCACCTCTTTAATGCAACCCAAAAATGAACTAACAGATTCATTCCCATCCATCTTAATTCCTAGCAATTTAGTTTTCAGGAAAAGAATACTATTTGTATTGCTAGTTTCATACAAATATTTAAGTGTTGTCCATGTTTCAGTAGAAGTTTTATCTTCTCTAATATGTGGAATTATGCTATCTTTAACAGACATATGCACCAATACCTTGGCCTTGTTCTCACACTTATCCCAATCTTGGATCTATGTTGTTGTCACACCTGCATCTGCATCGTATTTCGCTTCATCTCCCTTCTCAATCGTCCATACACCATAACCTTCCATCAAGGTCTGCATTTTGAAATTCCAATTGATGAAATTTGAGCCATCTAATTTATTGGCTTCGTTGAGGTAGGTCTCTACTAGGGGATTCTCCATCTCTAAAAGTGTCTTCTTGTCCAACCAGGGAATGGATCCTTGTATCACCAAACACAATTCAATCTTGAAGGCGGTGAATCACCATGAATATGCAACTTTCATCAATTTTCTCCTGTGTTGAGCAGTCTGTCGCCTTGCCTTTGGATCCACTACTCTATCTCTATCTTGGAAATACTACTGCTTGGAATGAAGAGGTTGTTGATCATCCGAATTCTCTCATGCTCTGCAACCCACTCTTGAAGTGACACTTAATGATGAAGCATCATCATCCCATGTTGCAATCCCTTCCAGACTCAACCAATTTCCAATTCAAAGGAGGAATGCCTTTTGCGTTGTCAAATTTTGAAGATCACCAGATCAGATTTGCTAATGGCCCTCCTTCCAAGCTCGTGAATCAGCAAAAACGGGGCTCTCTCTACAAACCTTGTGACACAGTACAAAGGGATGGCAGCCCTTCTCCTTCCCTTCGCAGCAAAAAACTCACGCTTCCCACAAACTCAGGCTTCTCAAAGACGGTCGACACTCCTAGGACTAATGAAGGGGAGTGCTAGCGCTCTTTCACTATGGGAGAGGGAGTTCTATTTTGAAATAGAATCACTCATTGAGTGTGGATGGGGGAGCGCTAGCGCCCTAGCGCTCTGAGATGCATACACCAGGTGTGCGACCTTCACGAGAATTGAAATTTCATAAGTGTGAGAGCATAAACACGCCTCTAACATTGCATAAGGAGCGTTGGTGATTTTATACTTAATCAATTCACGATCTTGCACTAGGGATCTGGTTCTCACGGATCTCACCTCAGGGATCTCCAACATAGCTCTGATACCAACTTAAAATTAGGAGAAAACCACACAGGTGAGATTACACTCACAATCTATTATTCAATGAAGACAAATTACATCATAATATAGAAATCTGATCTACTTAGGCAGTTACAACAAACAACGGGAAAATAGGATCTACATTAAACACTAGGTAGAGTTTATCTATGTAACTAACTAGTGCTCCATTATTTCCAAGTCAACTAAGGGATTTGGAACGTGGATTTGATATTGTTGTTTCCACTCCCAGAAGACTAAATGACATTTTAGAAACCAAAAAAGTAAACCTTAAGAAGATTTCATTCTTGGCACTTGATGAAGTTGATCGTATTCTTGATATGGGCTTTGAGCCATAGATTCAGAAAATTGTGAATGAAATCCCACGTCAAAGGAAAACCTTGATGTATACTGCAACTTGGCCAAAGGAGGTTCGGAAGATAGTTGGTGATTTGTTGATTAATCCTATTCAGGTGACTCTCGACAATTGATGAGTTAGCTGTGAATAATTCCATTACTCAGGTATGCCAATTTCTGAAGATTATAGCTGCACTATGGTTCTAGTGTTTTATTTTTATACGACACTTGGAACTGTATTTTCCAGTATGTTGAAGTAGTTCCGCCAATGGAGAAACAAAGAAGATTGGAACAAATTCTTCGGGCACAGGAGCCAGGGTCAAGAGTTATAACATTTTGTTCAACAAAAAGGTTATGTGACAACCTTGCCCGAAGTCTTGGTCAACAATTTGGAGCTATTTCTATCCATGGGAACAAGACTCAAGGGGAGAGAGATTGTGTTTTAGGCAAGTTCAAAACTAGAAAATCCCTTGTGCTATTTGTGACACATGTGGTTGCAAGAGGGCTTGATATTAAAGATATACGGTATGTGAAATTTAAGATATGTCAATTCGAAATTTAGATTTCCCTTTCATAATGGTTTTAATGGTGTTCTGATGTATTTCTCTGCCAAAATGGTCTTTCAGGGTGGTGATAAACTACGACTATACGATGTGGTAAAAGGAGAGGATTTTAACAAGTTGAAGAAGGAGGCTTACTAATATATGGGGGATCCAGTTTTGAAGAGGGGTTATGGAAGAAAGTGTTATGCATTTTGGTACAATTGTATATTGAGGCTCACATCCATTGAAGCTGATGCAGAGCACTCATGTGATGTGGGTTCATGAGTCCTTGTCTAATTCTTTCACTTGGCTCACTAATGTACACATATATTGGTGCCACAAAATGTTGATATATGCCATGTGTGACACCGACAGTTTCTCTATAACATGGGCGATGTCCAAAGGTAAACACAAAGATAGGTATCATCTCTTTCCTTAAACCTCAATGTCTTCCAATAAAGGGCGGGAACAAGAAACCAACTCATGGAAGCCTGAATGAATCGGTCAAACATCTGAGTGAAAGGAATAGGCTCTGATGCAGATTGCATACCTGGATACCTCTTCTCTACCTCCCTGTATAATATGTATGCACATTGGCTACCTCCTCACGGACTAAGTACCTCTCCATTTTCTCACTTCCTCAATATCCAATTTAATATACGTGAGCTTCTTCAGGTTTTTTCATGGTTTTGAATAATAGCGTGGTAAATTTCTGTAGGTTGGTATTGTGTGTTAGAGGAATTTTTCGGTAAGAAGATCTGTCGTGTTTCTCCATGCGCTATCCATGCAGTCATGAATATGACAAGTGGCCCATCTTTTAATAAATTATTAACTTTTTGTTAAAAAAACAATTCACCGATTCTATCTGGCATTTTATTAACAATTCATCCCAGATGTGCCAGATGAGAACTGATTATCTCGTGAATATGTCATGAATATGACAAGTGGACTATTAATTGATGAGGTTGATTCTCTTGTGTTTTCTTTTTTGTCCCCTTTATGTCCACTATATATCCTATGCTCTTCCATTCAATGAAGTTATGAATGACCTTAAGCTCTTTATTATGTATTTTTTGAGGTATTGTGTTATGTCCACTATATATCCTATGTTCTTCCATTCAATGAAGTTATGAATGACCTTAAGCTCTTTATTATGTATTTTTTGAGGTATTGTGTCAATGTGTTTGGTTTCCTGTCTAGTTAGTGATGAATGTCCGTGTTCTCTAAGAAGTCGCTAGTTAAATAATTTTAATTCTTTTTCAATTGTAAATGACCTATATATTTTGGTGAAAGAAGTAAAAAAGGTTTCTTATCATTGTTTTCATGAATATCACTTGCTTGCTTGCAGGTGCTGCAGAGAGGCATGTACATAATGCACTGCAAGGACTAATTGGATAGTCAACAATACCTAATGTCTTCATTGGTGAGAAGAACCTCCTATAAATTGAAATTATATAGGCAGAATAAGTTCATAAAACTTCGTATCAATGCTTTTTAAAGGTATCATTTTTCAAAATTACATGATGTAGGATGGCATGTATATAGTTTTATCTTTGAGTTGTGGATAAGCTTGGTTGTTGGATGGCTAGGTGGTGACTTGAATATATGTAATTAGGGTG
>ML788390.1:471978-517145 GCA_009831015.1 Picea engelmannii
AAAAAAAAAAAAAAAAACTTTTCATTATCAACAAATTTTAAAAATTCATTTGAATAAAAAAAAATATATATATAATAAAATAATTAAAAATAAATAAAACTCTAAAATCTTAGAATGTATTAAACTAAAATAAAAGAATATCATATCAATAAAAATAAGTCAAAAAAAATAAATAAAACAAAACAAGCAGGTATTTGGGAGTAGCCCAAAAAAAGAAAAAAAAATGAAACAGATAGAAATTTGAGAGGAGCTCAGCCAAAAAAAAAACCCAAAAAAATTATGACAAAGAGAGACTTACCTGAAACACTGGATTGGAGAATGTACTACTTATTCCCTTTTTCCTTATCCATCTCCATAAACAATGAAAAAGGATTCAAAGAGTCTTAATAATTGTTCTGAAAAAATAACAAAAATAACACAGTAAATATTCTTTACTCCCAAATTACATTTACCAGAAATGAAATCACATATATTTTTCATCAACTTCAATGTCTGATGCCCTAGTCAAGAGTATTGAACACTCTTTTTCTTCTTCTGCTCTTGTAAATCAGGATGAGGTGCTGCCTCTTCTGCTGTTGTAAATCTTAAAAATAACAAAAATAACACAATAAATATTTTATCCAGGAGAATTTTAACTTAAAAAAGAAGCTGAAATTTAAATATTAACAAAACAATTTTAAAAATAAGGCAATCTAAATTCACCTACTTAATGAATATGAAAATGGCATGGATTGGTGTCGTCATTTCTAAGCGCTGCCCGATATTCTTTACTCCCAAATTACATTTACCAGAAATGAAATAACAGATATTTTTCATCAACTTCAACGTCTGATGCCCTAGTCAAGAGTATTGAGCACTCTTTTTCTTCTTCTGCTGTTGTAAATCAGGATAAGATGCTGCCCCCTCCTCTTCCACCGTTCCAGAAGCTGCGTTCCAACGGTGATCATGGTCACTCCCTTCCTTATGAAGCTGGTGCTTCCGTTGATGAAGGCGGCTCCTCTTCTCCTCAAGGGATGTTCTCCTCCTACTCTTCCACCGTTCAAACCGTCTCCGATGCTCTTAGAAACACAAATGGAGATACTACTACGCTTAAAGGAGATAATGTGGACATCGATCTCGACGGCCTCATAGAGTAAATATCTCAACGCTTGGAATTCTCACCGCTATCATCGATAGTCCATACCACACATACTATCGTGAAGAAAGAAAAGTAGAGCAAAGAAGGTAGAGGAGTGGGCTATTTAATTTGATTGAAATAAACAAAACGTGGAGAGATGAACGGGTAAATATTACCGCGGCATCATCTTTAAAGCCGTTGGGAAACAAAACGGTAATTATAAATTTTAAATTTACACTCATTTATTTACCGCGGCATCATCTTTAGAACATTTGGGAAACAAAATTTTATAACGGTTTCATCAAATGTTAAACAAGATGTTAAAATTGAAACTAGTTAGATGTGTTAGCTTTTTTACTTAGTTCACAATCTGATTAAAAAATATTATATTAATGAAATTTTTGTATGTTATTTATTCAAAATATTATATTAATGAATTTATATAACACTTATTTTTAATCATTGATTTATCTTCAATATCATTGAATAATAATGTAGATTTGTAATTTGTCCCTATGGTGTAGAGGAGTGGGTGAGGGAGTGTATGGTTAAGGCATTATGTAAGTGAAGTCACTGGCTTGAAATTTTCGGGGACAACTCAAATCCAATCATGTGAAGGGATGGTGCGGTCCAAATCTCGTGCGATTCTTAGAAATTTAACTCAATTTTTAATGTCTAGATTTTGAATTACTACAAATGTTTTTGTTAATAATAACTTAGAGTGAGTTTTCTTTTCTTTAAGAATTTAAAATGGCTTTTCATTTATTGAGAATACTAATCTTACCATTAAATAACAACTCTTATTTTTCCAATCACATGTTTTTTTATCAATTGGTTATTTTTAATAATGTTTAACACATAATATTGGTATTGGTATTGAGATGGGCATTTTGAAATTCAAACAAAATCATATTCAACTTCCCCTTTGAGTCATATTGTGTCATTGTTTCTCTAAGTGCATATTATATTCTATCAAAATCCTTTTAAAATTATAATAATGAAGGGCTTTATCACTAGTAATTTAATTAAATTTTTTTAAGTCAAAACTCTTTTGGATTTTTTTTATAATTATTTTTATACTTAATATGGAATTGAAAAGTGGAATTTAAATAAAATATCAATAATAAAAAAATATTTCAATTTAGAGCATACACACATTGTTCACATTAAGTTTCTTATTGCTTGAATATGTGCTTTTTACATCCCTGTAAGAGGGAGATGTGTAACTTAATATAGAGTTAAGAAGTGAAATTAAAAAATAAACATTATTAACAAAAATATTTTAACCCTCATCACAAATGAAAATTTCAATACAAATCTTAAATTTTATTTATATATGATGATTATGATTGATGATGGTGGTGGTTAATGTCCATCATCATTGGTCTATGAAACCTTAATGATTGAAAAGTATTGAGAGAAATGTTCCAAGATCACTAAACTTCCATAGCTTAGAAGGTTAGTGGGTATTTTGACAAATATTTTTAAATTGAGATCTAATTTGGGTGGCACTCTAGGAGAAAGTTCTTTCCATATTCAACCCTCTTGCTTTACAATGGTGACATATATTCTTTCCTACCACTACACTTTAGATGGATTAGAAGGTTAGTAGGTTTTTTGACAAATATTTTTAAATTGAGATCTAATTTGGGTGGCACTCTAGGAAAGTGTTTTTCATATTCAACCCTCTTGCTTTCACAATGGTCACATATATTATTTCCTACCATGGTGTTTTGGGGATTTCCCAATGTCTACTATCACTATGGATCTCATGAGAATTAGTTCTTATTTTAGCCTACAATTAATCGCGTCCTTATAATATCTTATTTTTATTTTATCTTGTAATTCCTTATCACACCATAGATTTTGTAGAATAACTTCTTCTTTTATTTCCCACTTAGCCATTGGTGATTTTGGCTACCTCTTGTCATCCACATTATTTATTTTGTTCTTGTACATTAATGTAATGCTCATTAATCCTAATAATAAATCAAATAAACTATTGACCATGAAATGATCTATACACATGGTTGAATTCTTTTATAAAATTACTAATAAATTCATAATTTATAATTGCATTTCTAGTTTTCTTTAATAAAAATATATTAGGTAGAAAACTACTACATAATTCTCATTTCCCATTTCCCATGTATACTAGTTTTTGAAAATAATAATAATAACAATAATAATAGCATTATGCATCATAATTTTGAAAGTTTCGTAGAAATGACTTTTCATTTTCATGGTATGTTGTCATGTCGCGATAACTAATAATCATCATATATTGTCTAGGGATGATTTTATGGGCTAAATTTCTCTCATGGGCTAATTTTCCATGGTTTTCCCCCAAAAGTGGTTCGCTATTCAAAAAATGATTCGCAAGATAAAATTGTTTTACCTTAAAAATCGCCAAAAATTTATACAAACTACATAAAATCCTTAGAAATTTGAATATGCCAAACATTTTATAGTTTGCATATGAAGATTAGTAAGATTCACCAAGATTTCTACATTTTAAAATTCATTTTCATCCTTAAAATCATCCCTTAATTACTATCATGCCAGGATAACTAATAATCAAAGAAGTTTTAAGGGTCTTAAATAACTATCATTTAACAAACTTAAAAAGAAAGAGAAATCCCCATAGAATATTGTTCTTCCCCTCTTTATCAAGACTTGCTGGCAATCTTAATCAAGCATCATCTACAAATTCAAAAATGCTCATTTCATGATATATACAAATACAAAATTGCTCATTTCATGATATAAAAGGATCTTAAATGATCCTATGCATAACATTTATTGTCCTTAATATCTTTGTAGGTTACTTAGAAAATAAAACTAAGGTAACTTTGTGGACACCTCCTTGTATAAAATAAGCAATCCTATGCTTTTCGTATACTCATGGTCACAATTCTTCTACTAGATTTAACACTTAGAAAATTATTTATAGATAACTAGCTATGTATTTCATATAATTTTAAAAATTATCGAACTTAAGATAACCACCATTAGCACTCAATAGTTACACAAATCTCACTTACCAAAACCAATTCCTTGGATTTTCATTTTCTAGAACAACCTCAAACCCTCCACACATAGCCCATTCTGAACATACCCGTAAATTATAATAGTCCATGATACCGCATTTTGTTCAATAATTTTGTCAAACACTTGGTGTGCATCCTCCAATCCTCTTTTGTGACTTCAACTCGATGCATCCCCACAGAAGATGTGTATAAATATTTGACTCTTATAGGGAAATAATCTCCTCGATTTTATCAATGCTCCATTCATCAGCTCCAAATTCCCTTTCCATTGCCAACTCTCATGGTGCCAAGCAATTTCCTCCGAGCCATATTCAGGAAAAACTTCTTTCCTTGAGACCTCTCAGTTGTGTGGGTCCATAACTAGTGTTARATTGCATAATTTACTCAACATGGATTTTACCATCCACTGGTAAGTATCCAAAATTAGTGAAGCTAGATTCTTCCATATCACATGTATCATTCAATTAAGATTCATGTATCATTCATTTAATATTTCCATCCTAAAAAAWTTTAGTACTCTCCAGGTACCCCCCACTAAACCATGAATTACACCATCAATTTATAGACCCCCTGAGGCTAGCCATCTCACCCCCACCATGAAAAATTATCAGTGTTCCATTTATTTTATTTATTTAATTCTTATTACTCATCCCCCATGTGTAATTATGTCCTTTTCTCTTAATTATTCATTTTTCTTAAATAATTTCTTTTAGATAAAATATCAATATTTTGAAGAGCCCCCTAAAAGTGGGTAATTACCTTAGGAATTAATTCAACCATAAGATCATCCCACCTTATTGTGTGTCCCACTAAAATTAATCATAAAACCATATATTATGCAATTAGAGACTCCACATCTCTATTGAAACTCCATGCCCGAGTTGAGAATCCACATCTATATTGAGACTGCATTCCTTAGTTGAGACTCCACGTCTCTATTGAGACTCCATGCCTCAAATTAGACTCCACATCTCTATTGAGAATTTATTGGTTATGGCCCACACCCATCTGTTGGAAAGTTGGAAAGGATTTCCCTATATCTTTCACATACAACTGCCACACATATATCACACAAGTCAATATCATATATGCAACATAAATCTTAATTGTACAATATTACCAGTTACCCTCCACAGATATTCATTGTTTGACTCCCAGTTTGGAGTTTTCCCCCAAATCCATATCCATCTACATCCTCATGTAACCAATGTCCTGCACCACACAAGTCATGCCAAAAAATATAGATAAATAATTTAAGAAATATAATATTAATGAATTTCAAATGTTTCCATTAAACTTTCATGACATTTAAATTTGGCTTCCATAGCTTTCCTCTTCCTTTAATCAACTTCCACCTAGAAGTCTTGTAGATCGTGTCTACTTGACACAAATTAAACTTGCTCACAACATAAGTTTTTATTACATAAACACGCAATAGCATATATCAATCATAGTGTATATGATAATTTACTCACGATTTAAATTGTCATTGCCTCATGTCAATTAAGTACATTTCCCCAAAACACAATCATTATACTCTTCATTTAATCTTTGGATTGACCTCCTAATCCTTTCTTAAAGGAGAGTTAGGAAATGAGGGCCATTACATACTGACATCCTTAGAACAAAACTTAGACTCAAGTTTTTTATGCATCTCCTAATAGACTTGTTCTCTACAAATCAAAATTTGATTTTAAAAAAATTAAAGTTTATCATATATTTGTTTTTAATCTAGATTGTTCAAACTCCTCCATCGACTTGTGTTATAGACAAAAATAGGCTTTACCTCACTTGTAGGTGATGAAAGTGTTATGGTATTTCAAATGTTGGATCATCTCAATATTATCTCATACAATATACAGATATAAAGACATTAAAAAAAAGGCAAAATATCCCCAAAAATAAAGCAAGAATAGATTTTCAAAAAAGTTAATTTCAACATTATAAATGTATGCTCTCAACACTTTTCATAAGTCACTCCATGGCATATCCCAACATGTATAAAATTCTAACACTAAGGAGAGCCCTTTGGAGTGCCTCATACATTTTGCAAAATGGATAGAAGTTGTTGAACTATACATCGAATGGAAATGCATTCTATCACTCCATGGAATACCCCAATATGTATAACAATCTACCACTAAGGAGGGCCTTTTGGATTGCCTCATACATTTTGAAAAATGGATAGAATTTGTTGAACTATACATAGAATAGAATTACATTCTATCACTCCATGGCATATCCCAACATGTGTAACAATCTAACAGTGAGGAGATCCCTTTGGAGTGCCTCATACTTTTTGAAAAATGGATAGAAGTTGTTGAACTGTACATCGAATGGAAATGCATTCTACCTTGGTGAATCACTAGTGGATTCAAATTTCAATTTGCATAGTTAACAATGGTTCATTGTTTCCCAAGGAAGAACCATACATAGTTTAATCCACATTCATTATGTGAGGATTTATCAACTACATTCAAATATGTTTAAGTATCAAAGTGGGATGATATAGAATGGTCTCTAAATATGAATACCATCTTTGTAATTTATAGGACACCTTTTATGCTTGGAGTTGGTTGAATTATTTTGCATGTCTGTTCTTCTTGTTGACTCTAACTTGATGTAGGTAGTTATAACTTTGCTATGTAGGAATTTATGCATGGGAATAAGTTGGATCCTTGGTAGTGCCAACCTTATAATTACTATACATGGTTCTTTTAGTATAACAATAGTTTTTACTATATCTTCCAATGTTTTTTACAAGGGTTTCATTTGATTGCATGTTGCATATTGAATAAGAAACAATATTTCCACTTCTTATGATAGTGAGAAATATATATTGAAATTTGAACTTGGTTCAATAAAAAAATAAAAGTCGAACTGCATCATAAAAAGTTTCTTATGCAATAATTTCTAACTTCTAAGTGAGATATTGTATAGAATATATGAGTCACACTAGTAAAAAACACTTGAGACTAGATTTTGTACAATTAGAGGTGGATAACATGCTAATGGAGATGAATTTTAAATTTGTTGGAAGAAATGGTTTATTTATGGGGGAGGAGTATTCGACCCATTAGATTTTTTATCCCCCATTTCTAGGGATAACTAAGGAGATAATATCTCGAGGCCCTCAGGTTGTAGCAGACATGGACTGTCAAGGGATAGACTGATTTGTGATGTCCACTTACACAGATGGAGACCCACTTCACCACCACATTTCTCTGGTTCATCATGATGGAATTCACCACATCATCCTGTTTTTGGAAGAAAACGGGTCTTGCTCCATGAGGTACAAGTTAGGTATTGTGGTAAGTGTCACTTTAATACTTGAGGCATGTGAATATGTTTCATTTAAAGTTGTTTTTTTATTATAGAGCGTGAGCTTGGAAATTATGCTCTTTTTCCTGTTTCACCTTGGTCGTTGACATTGTGCCCTAGTAAGTGGTCACCCTTGGGGAAAAGGTTTTATAATGGGTGGTCTCATTGATGAGTTATCATACCATTCCCAATAATACTTATCATTTTTTATGCTTCATCCTTTTCGTCACCTTATTTTTTGGGATTTTTGGATGCACTGACCTAAGAAGGGATTGTACCTCATTTCATGAGAAGAAGGGGATACAGGCTCAGGTGAAATGTAGCTCGAAAAAGATAAAATCCAAAATTATAACCTTCTATATGCTTTCCCAAAGAGGTATTGAGAAGAATGAAACATTTCTCTTAAAAGAATTGAAGACCTTCAAAAACAAAATTTCACATATATAAATGTCACACTTGTTGATGTATATACACAAGTGTGGTATACCCTTTTCTTTACCTATACGACACATTGTGTACCTCTAGCTTCAAGTGACATTGTGGTACTTCTTTCAAGTCTTATGTTACCCAATTGTTTTGGAATTTAATAAATTTATGAAAATAAATGGTCTTGGAAAAAATATGCATTGAAAATGAAGGTGCAACACCCCTCTACAAAGGAGCTAATAAATGAGGCAATTTGAACCCTTGTATGTCATGCACCCCATGCCCAAAGGACTTACCCCCATCCAATCCATCTTGATTACATGGATTAGAGAGGGTCCACCTAGGAAACACCTCTTGACTTGAGGAATGCCTCACCCAATAGGTCAACTTGACAACCCTCCCATATCTAAACTTGGCAAGTTGCATAGGGTCTTTAAGTGCTTGTTTAATTTGAGAAGGTAATTTTGATGCAGATGTTTAGGTGGATCTTGTAATAAATGTGACTTTACCTTCCATGATACATTTTACCTGAGAATCTTGGAGGGAACACTCATTTTTCTTTGCAAGACCTAGCTTGGTGGACGATTTGGAGGAACAATCCTAGCTTGGGCCTTCATTGGGGTTTGAATCCCACAATTTGGATGCCATGACCCACACCTTGGGAGTATCTAGAATATGGATGTTTCCTTTGGAGGAAAGAGAAGACACCTTGAAGGAGGATACATAGACCTAATTATCCCAACGTTTAACCTTGGAAAGTCCGAATGTCTCTCTCTTGGGCTTGACATCATGATTTGGGGATAGGGTTTGATGATCATGGTGATGATTTGATGAATTGGAATTCTTGATGGAGAGAAGACCCTAGCGCATGAAGGGATGGGCTTTGGAAGCCCAACTACTTCATATCCAAGCTCAAAATTTTTCTAAAAGTGCCAAGACATCACCCAATTAAGGCATGACATCTTGTTTTTAGGGTTTCTTTTGCGCAAAATTCATTTTAATTTTGTAAAGGGGAAAAATAAAGGAGGTTGGCCTTCTTATTTTCTAGTTTAACCTAATTTTATGTGGATAAACATTATATTGAGGTCTTTTATACATAAGCGACCAAATCATTTTCATTTTAACATAGCTATCTCATTAGAGAAGACTACTTGGCTGAAATTTGCACCCTATTTGGGAATTTGATCTATCTCTCTCTCTCACATGAAACTCTTTTGGATGCTTGTATTGGTATATTTTGGAGCTAAGGTGGTGTGCTCCTCTTGGAGGCTTGTATTTTGGCATGTGTATGTAAATTGCTTGGTAAACTAGGGTTTTTATTTGTTATCTTTTGAAATTGGTAAGGACATTTCTGCATTTTGTTGATATTTTCTTCTTGTTTCATGATATTCTCATATAGAACTCTTGCAGGAGTCTAAGGGAATACACCCTCCACCAAGCTTAATCTTATTTTCTATTTGATAAGTCATTTTTACAAGGTTTCTAGGAGGAGTAAAAGGGCTTTCACCCTCCTATATTTACCTTTGTTGGTTTTGCATGCTCTAGGGAGTAAAAGGGTTTACACACCTAGAGATATTGTGGATCCCAATATTATAAACAAGACTCCATTTACCCAATATATTTAAATTAGTAATCTGAAAATTGCACTGGAGAAATAAAATACTTGCATCGAAAAATGTGTTTTATTGAGATATATCAATTGTCTAAAGTGGAATCAATTTTATATGCTTTTAGCTTGCTTGAGCCACTAGGGCATCTAGATTTTCCAAGTATCTCTTTCTCATGTAATAATTTTTTTATACAACAATTAGGGATGCAAAAAAACACGTTTAAACTCTTACTTTACTCACTAATCTACCATTGGAATATTCTTACAAGTTGTTATTTTTAATCTACATGGTATTGGCTACTTGTTGGACAAGTTGTTTGTTGATTTCTTTGAGTAGAATTTGTTGTTGTAGAAATATTTTGCTACAGCCACTTGGTTGTTACAATAATTCTCTAAAAACACTACCTAAAATTCCTCTATTGTCAATAAATACTTGCTTCATTATACTTGAGTTAAAATTCTAGTAATTGCTAGCTTAGTCTCTTGCATATCTAATAAGATTTTGGTGATACATTTTGAATTTGTTGTTACCATTTACTTATTGATATATATTTTTGTTTGTTTCTGCAATATAGGACAACAATATTCACTTTATTTTTCATTTGATATTTTGGCTTGTATGTCTCCATTTTGTCTTATCTCGGGTAGGTATAATATTGTTTTACAGGTACACTTCACTTTTGCAACCTACCCTTATCCACAAGACTCTTACACAAGCCATTTTCCACTTCCTAACTTAAACTATAGGGGTTTTCACTTTCATCTTCTCACTTTTCATTTCATTCCCCCTAGGGTCACTAGGATTCCCCCCTTGTGATTTTCATCATCACTAAAGTGAGGAGAGTGTCCACATAAGGTGAAAGTGGGTAGATACTCTCATAGTTGTCCCACATTTTTGGATTGGTTTGGTTTTTTCCCAACCTACAATCTGTGCGATAACATTTTTTCACTATTGTTAGGGAGGATTGTGAATCCTATTTCATGCCCTAACGACACTTTGGAAAGATTTGATCCCAAATCCTTTACCTCTAACTTTCCTGATGACTCTACTTGAGGGGAGTTCCCTTTCCATTTCTTTCCTTGATCAGTTGAAGCTCATCTTGAGACTGAAGGACCCCAAAATATGTCTTCCCAAAAGACCCCCCTGGAAGATTCAAAACTTCCAAGGTTTACCGCAAAAATCCTTTCTCATCTCCCCCATTGAAAAAAACCATTTCCACGACAATATTCCCTTTGCACCAATGGCTCATCCTTGGGAAAAATATGTCTACAAGCCCTTGAACATGGCTTCCATCGTTGGATACCCTAATACCATGCCTAAAGAAAACAACAAATGGTTTCCACATTTTCCAAGAAACAATGTGGTCATAGCTAAATATCACCCATATGCAATCGGTCGAGACATGGAAAATGAAGGCGTGGAACAAGAAGATGTGGCAGTGAAGCTACTAGCCATGTCCTTGACTGGAGATTCCCAAAGGTGGTTCAAGGCATTGTCTAATGATCACCTGGAAACATATGAATATTTCACTAAGTTGTTCAAAATAAGATGGGAAAAAAAGAAGGATAGTGGAATGCTAATGACTTAGTTCAATCAGATTAAGAACACAGAGAACGAGACAATGAGTGAATTTGATACCATATTTGACAAATTGTATAGTCATATCCCAAAGGATTTATGCCCATCATATGCGGTTGTTTGTATCCTCCATGTGAATTCCTTTGAGGGGTAATTTGGTTTCATCCTAAGGGATAAGAAACCCAACACTTTGGAATTGGCCAAAGAGTACAATGAAAAGATCGAGGAGAATCTTCTCCACTCCAAGATTGATCATTTTCAACATCCTTGTGCTAAAATAGAAGTGAATATGAAAATATAAAGAAATATTGCACCAGATCGAATAGCTCTCATATCTCAAAATCTTGGTCAGATGAATAATTAGTTCGTCTAGACTCAAAATAAATTTCTTACTATATTAACGAATTTGGAGAGAAATCAGAATGCTCTGACACATCCATTAGTTAGAAAACAGAAGGATTCTATAGGATGGAAGGAAAGGCATCAATAGGAAGAAAAAGATCCTGATATTTTAAAGCTTGTTGGGATGGTCAACATTCATGTATCACAGTGGTGATCTCCTTTTCAAGAACCTCATCCAAAAGTGGAATGCTCCAGGAGAGAGGACGGCTTACCTAACAATATGAAATTCATAGATACAATCTTCTATTTCTAGGATGATAATGATGATGATGAGTATGTGTACACCATGCAGGAACAACTTGATGAAGTCCACAAAAGAGGAGCTAGAGAAGGTTGGCTCAAATTACTTAACGAGATAACTGAGGATCAAAGAAAACAATTGAAGAAGAGGGAAATCCTAACTTATGCTAGAAGTAATAGTATTCCTATATAGACATCAGTTCATCCACAACTGAAGAATCAAGCTCCATCGTAGCTGAGAAAATAGGTCCTTCTCAATTGTCAAAGAGAGGTGATCTACCTCTCCCACCTCTAGACCATGATTTTATTCTAAAAACAACACAGTCGAATGAAGAAATTAAGTTGAACATAGATGTCCCAACCATGATCAGTAAGATGAATATGTCATTTCCTATGGTAGAATTCTGCAGTATTCCTTCCTCCAGAAGAAAAATCTTGAAATAACTGAAGGTGTCAATTGAATTAAAAGAACCCCGTGTGATTTTGAACACCATGTACCATGGACGACAAAGGGATGCCAACCCTCGCTTTTACATATCTCTTGGTGCGAATGGTCTCTGCTTAAACAATTTAATGCTAGATTTTCGGGCCTCAACAAATGTGATGTCTTTGAAGGTCATGAAACAACTTAGTTTGAAGAAGAGAAAGCCCAAGTATGATCAAAATAGTAATGTCTTTTGGCTTGGCCCTTACGTCATCAAGAAGAAGTATAAGAAAGAGAAGTACTACTTGTCAACCATGGATGGGAGAAATATGCCATTACTAGTGGATGGGTCTCTTCTCTGACCCTATATTCAAGGAACTTCACTTCTTCAGGGCCCAAGCCCTAGGTAAGTAGGTAGATCATCTTAATTTATTGCATTTTCATCTTGATTTCTCATGATTAGTTGCATTTCATTTTTTATTTTCATTTTTCTCTACTTGCATGATTGATTTATATATATATATTTTATCATATTATATCGAAAAAGTAATTTTTTTTTTCTATATTAGTTGTCAATTTTGAAGTGTTGATTTTGTTATATGAGCAAAGGATGAGTGATCCACCCTAGATTTTATAGTTTGTTGTTTATGTCTAACTAGGAGATGTTGAGGTTCTCATAGACTATGTGGTGAGTACATGTACCCAAGTAGGAGCCAGATGTTATACCCCATTTCTAGATATAACTAAGGAGATAATGTCTCAAGGCCCTCAGGTTGAAAACATGGAGTGTTGTAGGATAGATCGACTCTTGATTTCTACTTACATAGATGGAGACCTACTTCACCACCACACTTCTTTGGTTCATCATGATGGAATTCACCACATCAGTTCATTTCCAGAAGACAATGGGTCTTGCTCAATGATGTACAATTCAAGTATTGTGGTAAGTGTCACTTTAATACTTGAGGCATCTCAATACGTTGCATTTAATCATGAATATGGGTAACACTTTTGCTTGTTTTATGAGAAAACAAACTGTATTTTCACAAGTTCTTCAACTTCTGACATACAAAAGTATTTGTTTTATTTAGAATTTCACTTTACAATAAAAACAAAACTTGTGAAGAATTTTGTTAGCTTTCCAATGACTAATTTTTTTTATTTATTTATTAAGATTTGATATGTCAATTTGACAATTATTTAACAATATGTTCCTTAATCATGAAATGAATGATAATGAGTTATTTTTTCCCACAACAATGTATTTATTATTAAACTTATGTTTTTAAGAAACGAAATATACTGCAACAATCTACAAAGACTCTATTTTATTATGACTATAATTTTGAATCTATCAGATGAATATTATAATTTCTAGAATTTTTTGAAGTTTACCAAGCTGAAAATGTTGCAGATTTTAAACACATGTTTTTGTACACCTTGTATCTATCTTAATTTTTACTTAAAAGTAAAATCTAAATATACCCTTTTGAAAAGAACAGTTTAAGGATTATGAGTATAATTGTTTCTAAATTTTTCACAGTTTATTTTTAGAGATATCGATATTTCAATTCACCGAATCATAATGTATGCTGAAAATATTATGAAGTAATTTTTTTGAAAAAATAAATAAAATTAGATAAAAATAACGAAAATGAAAACAAATTATAGGAATTGAAAGTAGATTCGATTTTTCAAATGCTAGTGTCATTTTCGAAACCAAATTCTAAGTATTTGCAGGATTCCGCAATCTCCAAAGTTCATGTAAGCTTGGGGGGATTCTCTAGTTTCTGAATAGAGGACCAATTTTTAGTTTTTGACTGAAACAATATTCTTTCAGCCGAAAAACTAAATTCTAATGAAAACCGTAAAAACTAAACAGTTTCCAAGGTTTTCGGCCGAAAGATTGTTAAGCGAATTTTGTCCGTCGAAAAAAATGAAAAGCCACGTCGTATCATTTCATTTCGCGCCAAATTGTATAAATACGCTTTCGGCCGAACAAATTTAACAAAATTCATTACTTGTTTGATGGATTTCTAGAGCACCTAAATAAAGTTTCGAATCACGTTTTTGTTTTTTTTTGAATAAGGTAATTGATGTTTGTTCAAGTTTTTATTGGAATAACAATTTATATGTTGAAAGATAAATGTTGAGCAATTTTTCAAGGTTAATTCCTTGTTGAACATATCTTTTATAGATAACTATAAAATTCATGGGAAACAAAATTTTGCACAAGAGAAAATTTGATCACACTCGATATGATACTCACCTAAACGAACAAAGGAAAGAGCAATATTGGAGAAAAAAACGAGAACGTGCAAATATTGAAGAAAGAAATGATGATAACGTAAATAGAGATTTTCAACAAGAAGAAGTCCAATCATGTATGCATGCACATATTGTCTATATTAAAAGTATAGAATTCAAATTTAAAATATTGTTTAATATAATTGATTGTAATTAAAATTTGATATTTTTCAAAAAACATAAATAGATTTGTTTCATAATGTCGAAGAAGACGTTGAAACCAAAATTGAAGCAAAAGACAAATCACCTATAGGTATGTACATAAATTAAGATAATACAAGATGAACACTTGTATATATAGTTTAGTGAATTTATGTTCGGGTTTTTTTTTTTAGTATAAACTTTAAATTGAAATATGTAGGAGAATATATCAACATTGATGATGAAATATTAGAAAATGTTGATACTCACAAATTTGGGAAGAAAAAAGCTAAGCATTATATAAGATATTGAACTAAGAATATGTATAATACTTTTTTCAAAGATGAATTAGTAACAGTACAAGCTCAACTTTTACTCTGTCTAATTAAGTCAAGAAAGTTAAAAGAAGCTACATAATTATTGGGTATTCAAAAGTTGACAAAGGATACAAAGGTGAAACTGAATGACTTTGACAATATAACTAGTGTATTAAAATAATTTGGAAAATCTCGAAAAAAAGATGTCAGTGTTGCACATAGACTGATACAAACAACGATTGTTTCATCTAACAATATTAAATATCGTTTGACATGACACATGACAAAAATGATGAGAACGTCAAGAAAAATATTACACAAACATAGAAAATTTTGATTGCAAATAGATGCAAATGATGAACTGTCTTGTTGGACAATGATTTCTAGACAACCCTACAAAGATAGACTTGCAGAAAATGTTAAAGAATTGGCCCGTAATTGTTGGTTGGAAGAATCTCGTGTTTCACCACATACAAGGGACGTGTTGCAACGAAGAATAGCACAAAAACAATATGAAGAACATCCAAAACATATATTTCCAATGACAAAAATAGAATTTTTCAATAAGTTCAAAGAAGAGCACAAAGAAGTTAAAATTTCCATCAATACATTTGTGAAAAAAAAACCATGGTTTGTTAGACCCATGACTATTCGTGACACTTGTTGTTGTCGTTATCATGTGGAATTTGAGTTGTATTACGACACTATTTTGGATTTTGGTAAAACTTTATGGCCAAGTTCACCTCCTCCTTCCACATTCCGTGATTTTATATCTGAAATTCTATGTGAAAGATAAGATGATGATTTATTTTACAAAAAAAAAAGTGTTGGTGGAAAGAAATGTGATCTTTGTGGAAATATAAGTTTGTTTAATTCAAATTATCATATTGATATGAATGATCAATCATTTTCTAATATAACATTCAATTGGAAGAGATATGAATATATCAATTTGAAGTTATATTATATGAATATAAATATCATCAATAAGATAAGAATTGAATAACTTTGGTCAATATGTGTGAAGTAATAAATGAGTATAATAATTAGTTCCCATCTAAGACTCATTTATTTTTGTATTAGACTTTATTATCCAAAATTAAGTATTCTTTATAATTATTCCTTTAGTCAAAGGGTCACTACAATTGGAAAAGACCACCAAAGTGGGAGATTGGTTCCTTTTTTAGTAGTTTACTATGATAAGAGTCTATGGTTTGGAAAATAATCCATATCAAAAGTGAGTGTTGAATTTGGTTGTTCTAGAGACTGAAAATGTGAAATTCAGTCAGTTACTGACTAAAAAGCCAAGCATATTAAATTAAATATTGATCGGATGAATTTCAAGGAAAAACCAAATCTACACAAGTAGGCACAAAGACTAAACATTCAATCATGAATCAATCAACTCAGAGATAAATAAGGGATAGACACAAGAGAAAATTCTTATCCTTCCCTCTTCATCCATGCACAAAAAAGTAGGGAATTTGAATCTATAGGTCTTTAAATTCCGAAGTGATGACCTTCGTTTCATCTCTTGGTCAACTGCTCAGGCACAGAATGATGACTAAAGGGATAAGGGACAAAAGATAAAAGCAAAATCTTTTCATAATAATCAATAAAACCCACACAAAGAAGTCATTGAAATCAGAAATTGGGTTTGCCAAGGGATTTTCATTCAACTCAGAGGTTTATCATTTACAATGCAGAGTTTATCAATAAAAATGCAGAGATGTACCCAAGTTAGAGCAATTAAAAACACAAAGAGAAATCAAAGTTTTAATCAATCAAGCAACAAAGGTACTCGCTCATAATAATGTGCAAATACTAAACATTCAACCGTGAATCAATCAACTCAAATATAAGTAAGGGATAGACAGTATGGAAAATTAGTATCCTTCACTCATCATCCATGCATAGAAAAGAAGGGCATTTGATTCTATAGGCCTTTAAACACCGAAGTGATTACCGTCGATTCGGCTCCTGTTTGACTGCTCAGGCATGGACTGATGACTAAAAGGATAAGGGACAGAAGATAAAACCACAATCTTTTCATAATAATCAATAAAATCCACACATAGAAGTCATTGAAATCAAAAGTTGGGTTCACCAAGGGAAATCAATTTAAAAAAACAACAAGCAAAGGGATTACAAATACAAGTTAATAGTGTATTAATGGTTGGAATGAGAAACATATCTTTAAGCACAATTTATTAAATTCCCTATAGTCTAGGAATCAAATCCAATATAGGGAATCAAATCCAATATAGGCCTCAACTAAGGGAGAATATATCTAGGAATCAAATCCAATATAGGGACATACATGCCCAAAGTATTGTGTTTGGATGAAATACATTCCATGTTATTTTCATTTCATTAACAATCAAAGGTATTGTCTCCTTGGAAAAATTGAATATCGTAAATGTAAAGTGTCCAAGGGATTGAGGGAATTTTATCCCTATACATGCAACAAACATACCATGTGCATTCACTTGTTGAGACGTGGTGCAATGGTATTCAAGGTGTTATAGATCAAGGGATCCCATGGATTTTATTTATAATATGAGAATCTCATCTAATAAGGACATCATTTCATGTGTAGGACTCCTTCAATATCCTCAATATTTTGAATAAACTTTATAATCTACTTACTTCATTAAAACCATACAACCAATATTTTATATCATCAAAATATTTTGAATACATTTTATAATCTATATTCACATTATTAAAAACCTACAACCAATGGTTTATAGCATCAAGTTCAAAAATATTGAAAACAACATAACTTAACAGGTTGAAAACAACATAACTTATGAAAGAGTTAATATAATTTAACAGTAAACAAGGCATTGTAAGAAACATTGTAAGCTAAAATTTGTAAGAATCTTATGATACTTTAATATTACATATGTAAAAATGGATTTATAAAATGAATTCCTAAAGATTTGAAATTTTTATAATATACAAAACGTTTGAACTAAAAAGTTGGACAATTTGAAATTTTTATGAAATTTTTATAAAATACGAAACATTTGAAATGACTGTGAGTTGGTCATGGGGAGCCAGCCACGTGGCCAAGCCATGGGCATGCTCACGGCTTGGCCACAGGGCTTCGCCCCCACGACGAAGTCACAACCAATTTTTTATGAAATAAAAAACGTTTGAAATGACAATGACTTGGTCGTGGGGGGGCAACCATGTGGCCAGACCATGGGCATACACATGACTTGGCCATGGGGTTGGACCCCATGGCCAAGTTATAACCAATTTTAATAAGAGTTCATCTATGCACAAAAAAGTAGGGCATTTGAATCTAAGTCTTTAATACTGGAGTGAGAGACAATAGATTCGGCCGACTACTCAGGCACATACTAGTCACTTAAATGCTTACTCTATTCTTAATATTTGATTGTTAAATTTCTATATCAAATTTAAAAACTTAATATTTGATTGTTAAATGTCTACATCAAATTAACTAAATCCATATCTTTTATAAATTATTTATTAATGTCTATATCAAATTCCCATTTTCAAGTAATTTAGTATTTTTTATGAATTTATTGTTTTTGCATGTATAATTTGAACATATAAACATAGAATTTTTAAATTATCTTCCTATTTTATTTTTAAATTTATTAAAAAATAAATTATAAATATATGTTTAAAATTTTTCAATTATATATATATATTATATTTACAGATTTACTTGTAAATATAAGAATAGATTTATATTTTAAGAAATAGAAGAACCAATTTATATTTACAAGAAATATAATTTATTAAAAAGATTAAGATGATGTTTGTCGGATAATATTTGAATATAAGCAAAAGAACGAAAAATATTTCTTTGCATAAATTTATTTCAATTAAACCACTTAATAAATTATGTGGTCTAGACCAGAACTATTACCTGTCAATAAGATATTGTCTTTAAATCTAAACTGGACAAAAAAAAATCGGCACATACCAAATCTAAAATCTAAATACTAATTTTAACAAATTTAAAATAAACATAAACATAAATATAAACATAAAGATTTCTTCTATGTGTACCAAACTATATAACACATTTATGCACATAATTTTATAACACTTTTATAATCAAAATGTACAAATATTAACAAATTTGAAATAAACATAAATATTTCTTCTACCTATACCAAACACATTTATGCACATAACCTTATAACATTTTTATAATGAGAATGTAATATTTTGAAAAATTACACAATCTAATCACAAGTTCATCAAACAGTTACACAAATTGATCAAATAGTTACTCATATCTATATCTATTTTTAGTTGATTTAGTTCAACTAACTGTAGATTAATAATAAATTAAGAAATTAGTTGAAACATTTCAAATTAATAAGATTAAGTGGAAATCTCGTAATATACAAGGCACAATTAATTTGGATAGGTGAAATTGTGTTACATGGTTATGAGAGAATGTTGGGCATTTGTATTTGGGTTTAGTATGCACATTTTCCATTCAAGGCAGCGTCAACATGATAGAGAAGGAAGCTAGAGACACAATGGCCATGGTCATCTATCTTCTCTGCCTAGTTTTAGGACAACACACAACCCCAATGAGATTTGAATAATTTTTTTGTTAAATTAGTTTACTAGGGTGTACACCAACACACTATTCAGCAGTTTAGTTTAAAATTGTTGGTTGATATCTTTCTTTTGGAGGGAACAAGACCTGCTCTATTTTTGTGTGAATAAGAATGCTGACTTGGTTAGGTCAGAGCGATTTTGATAATAAACAATCAAATTTTATGAAAAATACATGGAACTTATAGTACAAGAAGAATTTCAACTTCTGAGGCTAAGGGAAAGGCTAACTAGACTCTGCATTAATTTCATTTCTAGCTGGTAAGTCTTTGAATAATATCACTACTCTAAAAATGGAGTCCAGCGAAAGGCTAAGAAGACAGTGCATGAATTTTTTTTAAAGCTGGAAACTCTTGGAATAATATGACCAAGTTACTATCAACGTATCAATTATAGGGATAACACAACATTCTAGATTTTTTTCAACTATTTTCGAATTGGGTTATGCAATTTTCAAAATTGGGTTATAAAATTGTTCGTGAAATATTAATTTGGGTTGGCCCCCATGGCCAAGTCATAGTCCAGTGGACTATGACTTGGCCGCGGGGGCCCAGCCTTGTGGCCAAGCTGTTGGCGTTCCCATGGCTTGGCCACAGGGGCCGACATATAAATTAAATTTTAAATTAAAAATAAAATTCAAATTTAAAATAACAAATTAAAAGTTACAATTAAAATTAAAAATTAAAAGGGACATTTAAATTAAATTTCAAAATTAGGTTTTGGGCTTACCTAACGCTTGGCCCACCCGAATGCCCGCAGGAGTGCCCACCAACACGACGTCTACGCTAACACAACAACCCGACCGCTCACAATCACTCAACACTCACTCATAATCACAAATGGAAAGAGTAGAAAAAAACATTACAATAACGATGTGCAGTTAATATATAAATAGTTTTTCGGTCGAAAGAAGTTTTCGGCCAAAACAATAGTTCGTTCGAACTATTATGCTGAAATCATTTATGGGCCTAAATATCTTTCGGCCGAAAACATATTTCTAGATGGAAAAATCTGTCCGACTAAATTTTTATAGGAAAATAAAGGGTGTCGTCACTGTACCGTTTGATTTGATGTTCCAGGGTTCGGTCGAAAAATAATATTGGTTCGACTAAAAAACCATTTTTTGGAATTTTGGAGATCATATTATCACAAAAATGTTACCCACCTCTGTGATTTTACCCTATAGAACGCCTTCTTGGAAATTATGTTATTTTCCCTATTTCCCCTTGGTGGTTGATATTGTGCCCTAGTAAGTGGTCATCCTTGGGGAAACCATTTTCTAGTGGGTGGTCTCATTTATGAGTCACCGTACCATTTCCGATCATGCTTATCATTTTCGTCTTCTTATCTTTTGGGATTTTTTAGTGTACTAATCCAAGGGACTCTACCTCATTTCATGGGAAGAAGGGGTTGATGGTTGGGGAAAGTAGCTGGAAAAAGATAAAAGATAAAATTATAACCTTCTAGTTTCTCACCCAAAGAGGTCTCAAGAACAATGAAATGTTTCTCTTAAAAGAATTGAAGACCTTCAAAAAACAAATTTCACATATATAAATGTCCCACTTGTTGAGAGATCTACACAAGTGTGGTATACCCTTTTCTTTACCCATATGGTATTCTCTGTAACTCTACGTTCAAGTGACATTGTGGTACTTATTTCAATTCTTATGTTACCCAATTATAGTACCCAATTTTTTTGGATTTTAATAAATTTATGGTAATAAATGGGCTTGGAAAAAGGATGCATTAAAAACTAAGGTGTAGCACACCCTCTACAAAGGAACCAATAAATGAGACAATACAACCATTGTATGTCATGAATGCCATGCCCAAAGGTATGAACCCCATCCATTTCATCTTCCTTACATGGATTAGAGAGGGTCCACCTAGAAAACACCCCTTGACTTGAGGACTGACTCACTCAATAGGTAACCTTGACAACCCTCCCATACCTAAACTTGGCTAGTTGCATAAGGTCTTTGAGCACTTGTTCAATATGATAAGCTAGTTTTGGTGCACATGTTTAGGTGGATCTTGTATTAAATATGACTTTACGTTCTGTGATACATTTGACTTGAGACCCTTGGAGGGTGCACTCATTTTTCTTTGAAAGACCTATCTTGGTGGATGATTTGGAGGAACAAGCCTAGCTTGGGCCTTCATTGGGGATTGAATCCCACATGTTGGATAACATGACCCAAACCTTGGGTGAAGGAAGAATATTGGAGTTTCCTTTGGAAGAAAGAGAAGATATAACACCCTAGGTTTAGAAGCCCCATTTTAAATAATGTATTTTTACAATGTTGAGAGGCCAGAGTGCCCAAAAAATTATTTAGGGGGCCAGTATGCCCAAGAAATGTAATATTTTGGTCATTAATAATAATAAACACATGACTGGATGCTAGAAGGACAAGGACTAGAGCTATAGGGGGCTCTGATTCCATAAGAGAGGGAGATTGAGGGACTAAGTGTTATTCCTATTTTATTATTACACTTTTTGTCTAAGGGAGGGGATCAGTTACGTGAACTTCTTGGGGAAGGCTAGGAGGTTCTTGTTTTCCCCACAAGGTTACTTAAAACTGCCTCTGGTCTAATGGGGGGGTTGGACTGATGACTTGCTCGTTGATTCTCGTTCACTCACTCCTTATTACCTTGCACACTCCCATGCATTCCCTGAACCATTCATCGACCCATCCTCACCTACATCTTGGTTAGCAAAGCGAAAGGAAACAAAGTTGCTAAAGAATTAACCACGAGGATATTGGCTATAGTGGTCGCTAGTGTGATCCAACTATGAACTGGGGCCTACATGTATGAAATGAATTGGCTTGTGCCCTATTTTTCTCACAACTACGAGTCGTGAGAGTTCCAGCATTAAGATTCTAGACCAGCTGTGCTGGAAGCCCTAGCAGGAAGGAGAAGGATTGCCTGAGGGACAGCGTGGAAGAGAAGGGTGGAGGTCCATTCTCTTGAATGGCATAGGCTGGGTAGAAGAGAGATGGGTACTTGGATTGTTGTGGGTGTCGGGAAACCTGTGAGAGCTTGAGAGCTGACTGGCTTGGGAACCCAATTACACTCTGGAACCATCCTTGTGGATTCATAGCCCTGGTTTGGGGGTGACACTGCTGTTGAGATTTGGAGTAGTGGTGCCTACGGTTGGGTGGAACGTCCTTTGTCTACAACCAATTGGTGTCATCTCTCATAAAGATAAGTGCTCTCTATCGTGATATTCCCACCTATCTATGAATGTATTTCCTTTATGTAATTTAATTATCATCTACATGTGTATGAATGCATTTTCGTTGTGTATATTTAATTATCGTTTAACGTAATCTTTAGATTATGCATGCTTGCTGGATATTGTTGTGCATGTTGTTAAATCTGTTATCTTATTGATCGTTAATGACTAAGGAATGTATTAGTAAGAGAAAGAGTCTGAGGGAGGGCTTGCAGGTAGCGTACTTGGCCTGTGGGTGGATGGGTATGTTACAGTTTGGTATCAGAGCTTTTGGTTGAAACACCGGGCCAGTATAGGTTGGGTCTATTGGTTAGAATCTTGTGGTCGAGATCAAAATCTGACCAGGAAGTTGAAAATATCAGGAGGAATGGCATTGTCAAAGCTACACAGGAGACAACACATCATAGAACCTATGTGAGGGTTCGAAGGATCGTGACCATTATTTTTTAATTCGGGAATGATTGCCATGGTAGGATCAGGAGATTCGAGATCGTTGGATCAGAGGATAGGTAAACATGGGTTGTTCGATGAAAAGGAAGCAAGGCTAAGGTCGCGACCCTCAGATCCCATTGGAGAGAGAGATCAACAACCAGTAGGCATTGCGGGGAACCAAGTTGCATGGGAGATAATTTCCCATGGTGGTCCCGCAATCCAAACCATGGTTTCCATGAGGTGTTACTTGTCAACATCAGGAGAATTGTGGGGTGAAAAGTGGGTTACTCCAAACCATCGATGCATGCCCCCACAAATTGAAAGGCATGTAGGGATGTGACAGGTTAGAGCTCGAACATCGAAACTCTGAATAACCGAAGTAGCTGGGGATTATCGATCCATAGGCGGAAACGTGTCAACCAATCATGTGCTCTGGGTGAAATCACTCTGGGAAGGAGTGACCGAGGAGAAGTTGAGTTTTAAAACTCCTGAAGGCTGGAGATTCGGAGACCTGAAGTAAGCGGCAACTTTCGGATCATCCAAAGTATATCCTGATCTTTGATCACCAAGAGGTTACATGTCAGTAGATTAGTAACTCCGAAGGAATCCATTCAATAGGTTTTCAGTTGAGGTTTGAGACTCTTGAAGCCTAAATAACTGAAGAGCCGGAGAAAACCTTGACTGTTCGATCGTCCGAGAAGATATTAACCATTGATCTGCTGAGAGCCACGTATCACCAAATCCATGACTCCGGATAAAATCTTGTGGGGCCAAATAAGTTTGAAATTTGAGATCTCCGAAGTACGGAGCCCCAAAGAAATCATAGTTGTTAGATTGAGGAGGAAACGTGGAGCAGATCTGTGGACTCCAGGTGAAGACTCGAAGTGAATCTTGGTCATCTAATCTAGAAGGACACATGGTGATAGATTGACAAGTTTGGGAATTTAGATTTCGGGAGAATTGAAAGTGTGTTACTTCGAAAAATCTCGAAGCCCCGAAGCCCGAAGAGCCGAAGTGATGTGGCATGATGATGTCAGCTGGGATGGCGTGGATACATGGGATATGTGCCACATGTTAATAATATTTGTGCATTTGGAACATTGAAAGTTCGATTAGAACATGACACATGTCACCCGCCTGATTGGGCCATGTGTCCGCTTCCAGCGTTTCGAAATGTGGCGATAGATTGTGTAGTACGGAAGAATGGGTACTCCATAAGGGAAAGGTGTGTTAATTTGCATGGGGTCGAAACTCCCGAAGGCCGGAGTATATATCGACCTTCGATTCTAGAGGACACGCATCAAAGGATCATCAACTTCGGGTGAAAGCACCTCCGGGAGAAAATGCATGAGGGAAGTTTGAAACTTCCGAAGCCCGAAGGATTGAAACAATTCAAAACCACTGATATGTGGGAGGACACCTGTCAGGAAATTAGGAACTCTGGGTAAAGGCATTCCAAGAGGAGGCAAGTGAGAAAAGTTGAGACTCCTGAAGCGCAGAGTCCCGAAGTGGATCTCGATTGTCGATCGCGAGAGAGAACGAGGCCCATTGATCTTGTCCCAGTTGAAACTCTTGAAGTCCCAAATATCTGGACAAGATCTTTTAGATAAGTGCAGGGTCATGACCATGTTCATATGAAGTTCAAGAGTTGAAGAAATGAGGGCTAAGGGAATATTTGGTTGTCTCTGAGACAGAAAAGTGATAAGGGAGGATTCAACTAAGGTTTCTAGTCGTGATCACCGGGGGAGGTGGTTTGAAGGAAGCACCTACAGAGGGTGAAACTCTGTGTCAGCCAAGGATAACATGACACTGTTATTTTCGGAGAGTGGGGATATATATCCATGAACAGAAATAAGAAAGAGACCTATAGCATGGTTTGGCAATTTGTTTTTCCTATCATACACATAATTATAAAAAAATGATCGCTTGCACATTTTGCAGAATTAAGAGGCTTAAGCACATCAACTCAGGATTTTTATTGAGGAAATGGAAGAAGGCGAGGGAGCCACCAGTCATGAAAAGGAGGCGGAAGGCCAGAATACCAAAGTTGGTAATGCAGAGACAGAGTCCAATGGGTGCAAGGGAAAAGAAGATATGAAAACGTTAATAGAAATGGTAAGAAGCCTGAAATGTTAATAGAAACAGAAGTGCAAATCTACAAAGCATACAGTGAGAGACTGATGAGAGAAAAAATACAGATAAATGCTCGAGTTTTGTAGAGCTTAAATCAATTGCAGAGGAAAATGAAGAAGGGATCAAATTGAAAATGAGAGGAAGAAGGCAAGTTTCATGAAAGAGGAGATGCTCGTGGAAGATTTGGTTATTCTAGGAGTGCTAGCAAAGATTATGAACACCACTCACCTCCTTACTTAGGAAGAAAGTTTTATGCATTGGATGATCCCTTAAGCAGTCCATAAGTGTCTCATGTCAGACACTAGAGAAGGAAACAAGAGGTATATTGTTTGCAGAGAGAGCTGAGGAAGCTCAAGCCACCTTCCTTCGATGGTGAAAGAGAAAGGGATTATGATACCGAAGCATGGTTTCTTGGGATCCAAAGATATTTTCAGTTGCATAAATATTCATCAAACCTGGAAGCCAAGATTTCTACATATTATTTACAAGGGAAAGCTGCAGTGTGGTGGGACCAACTGAAGCAAGTGGAGCATGTTGATGAAAGTAGGATCACTTAGAAACAGTTCAATAAGTACTTCCATAAGGAGTACCTCCTAGAGAATTTCTATGAAAAGAAAATGCAGGAGTTATTTGAACTTAGGTTGGGAAGCATGACTATGGCAGAATATGAGAAGAATTTCTTGGGAGTGTTAAAGTATGTCAGGTTCATTGATGATGAGAAAGTGAAAATACAAAGATTTCTAAGTGGATTTCCAACCTTATATAAGGAAAATATCAAGTATGATGAACCCAAGACATTGACCAAGGCCATGAGGAAGGCTAAATACTTGTATGATAAAGGCCATGGAAGAGAATCCCTGCAGAAATCTTGGAAGGACAAGAACAATGTGAATTTTGATCAGAGGAGGAAAGGATTCAAACCTCCCTTCAATAGGAATGAGCCAAATAGAGATCATCAAGATCAATATGCTAAAGGGGATTTTAAGAAGGAAGATTCCTTGGGAAAAAGGGGAAGACCACCAATAAATAAGATCACTTGTACAAGGACTGCCCAAACAGAAAGGACAGAGTGAAGACTGTGCACAACATCCAAGAGGCCACAATAGTCGGAGATATGGGAAGAATCTATGCATATTTAAATGATCGACAAGCAGAGTACCCATCCAATATGATCGAGGTGGAAGGTAAGATCATAAATCAACGTGTTTCTGTTTTGATTGATTTAGGAGAAAACCATTATTACATTGATCCTAAGATAGTGGATAGATTACATTTGGAGAAAATTAAAATTGGAAAATCAGGTTTGGTTCAGTTAGCCACTGGAATGAAAAGAAGAATCCATGATATGGTCATAGGTTGTTCCATAAGTCTTAATGGCGTGAATACTAGTACTGATCTAAATATCACACCATTGGGGTATTATGATGTTATGATTGGGATGGATTGGTTGGACAAGCATCATGTTGTCCTAGATTTTCATAACAAGACATTTACATGCCTTGATGGAAATGGAAAATAGAGCACTGTGAAAGGAGTTCCAAGACCCATCTCTATAAGGGATATTTCAGCCTTACAACTGAAAAGATGTTTTAAAAAAGGATGTCAACTATATACATCTCATGTGGAGGAGACAGTTGATACAAAGGGGCCAAGCCTTGAATATTTCTCGGTGCTACAGGAACTTGAAGATGTATTCCAAGAAATACCTCAATTTCCACCAAGAAGGGAGATAGATTTCTCAATTGATTTAGTGTCGGGAGCTTCCCCAGTGTCAAAAACACCTTATAGAATGAGCACACCAGAGTTAAAAGAATTACAAATGCAGTTGGAAGAATTGTTTAAGAAAGGGTACATACGTCCAAGTGTTTCACCTTTGGGAGCACCAATACTTTTTGTCAAAAAGAAGGATGGAACCTTGAGGCTGTGTATTGACTTCTAACAACTAAACAAGTACACTATAAAGAATAAGTATTCTTTAACCTGAATTTATGACCTCTTTGATCAGCTAAGAGGAGAAAATATATTTTCAAAGATTGACTTGAGGGCAGGATACCATTAGGTAAGAATCAAGGAGGAAGACATTCATAAGGCAACCTTTAGGACTAGGTACGAACATTATGAATTTGTAGTAGTGTCGTTTGGACTAACCAATGCACTAGTTGTCTTCATGTGCTTAATGAATGGCATATTCAAAAATTATCTGGACAATTTTGTCATATTATTCCTGGATGACATAATTATTTATTCCAAGTCTAAAGAGGAGCATGAACATCACTTGATATTGGCTTTGAAGGTACTGAGAGAACATCAATTGTATTCCAAGTTGAGTAAGTGCTAGTTTTATGAAAAATAGATCCATTACTTGGGGCACATTATTTCAGAGCATGGCATAGCAGTAGATTCAGAGAAGATCGAAGCCATTAGAGGATGGCCAACACCCAGAAATGTGTTAGACCTCAGATATTTTATGGGATTATCTGGCTACTACAAAAGGTTCATAGTAGGGTTCTCTAATATCGATCATCCCATCACTTATTTTCAAAAGAAGGGGGATAAATTTGAATGGACAATCAAGTGTGAAAATAATTTTAATCTGTTGAAGGAATTACTTACTAGTGCACCTATGTTAAATATTGCTTACCCAAGTGAATGTTTTTTGGTATGTATAGACGCTTGTAAGGAAGGACTTGGGGGAGTCCCCACGCAAAATAGACATGTCATTGGATATGAGTCCAGAAAGATTAAGGATCATGAGAGGAACTGTGCCATGCACGACTTGGAACTTTCTACCTTTGTTCATGCTTTGAGGATGTGGAGGCATTATCTCGTGGGGAACAAATTCCAATTAAGGAAAGACCACATTGGCCTGAAGTATCTTTTTGAATAGTCGACCTTGAATTCCAGGAAAACAATATGGATGGAATTTTTAAGTGAATATGACTTCGATATCAATCATATCAAGGGAAAAGAAAATAAAGTTGTTGATGCACTTAGTAGAGTAGTGCATATCATGCATGTTACTGTTGTCAGTATGCACCAGTCAGACTTGAAGAGCAGAATTTTAGATGGTCTTGTTATAGATCAACATTACCTACAGGTAAAGTAAAACTTACAACAAGGAAATGTACAACAAAAAGTAAAGGAATATGAGATAAAGGAAGATGGATTACTCATGCACAAAAATAGAATCTATGTTCCTAGTTCTGGAGAATCGAGGAATTTGGTCCTGAAGAAAATGCATGATGTTCCTTATGTTGCACATCCAGGTTACCAGAAAAAAATTACAATAGTAAGAAGTCTGTTCTTTTGGCCAGGGATGAATAAGGATGTTGCTAATTACATCACTCAATGTATGGAATTTCAGAAGGTGAAGGCTGAGCATAGGTACCAAACAATTTTGCTGCAACCATTGCCAATCCCAAAGAAGAAATGGGAAGTGATCACCATGAATTTCATCACAGGATTACCCATAACGAATAAGCAACATGATTCAATCATGGTGGTATTTGACAAATTAACAAAGGCTTCTCATTTTGTGCCTGTGAAGACAGCACATACAATAGCTAATATTGGAGAGATTTTCATGAAGGAAATTTTTAGGTTGCATGGGATACCTAGGACAATCGTCTCGGATAGAGATACACAGTTTAACTTCAATTTTTTGGGGGGATTGTTTAAAGGATTTGGCACAAATATAAACTTTAGCACACCATATCGTCCACAAACAAAGAGGGTGAATCCAATAATTGAAGACATGCTGAGAATGTATGTGATGGATACGCCATGTAAGTGGGAAGATTACTTACACTTGGGTGATTTTGCATATAACAATGGGTATCAAGATTGATTGAAAATGAGCCCATTTGAAGCCTTTTATTGTAGGAAATGAAATACTCTAGTGAGCTAGGACAACCCAACAAATAGAGTGGTACTTGGGCCAGAGTTGCTCAAGGACATGGAAGACCAAGTGGTCAAGATTAAGAAAAAATTAAAGGCAGCTCAGGACAGACAGAAAGTTTATGCAGACAAGAAAAAGACAGTTAGAGAATTTAAAGTAGCGGAGCATGTACTTTTGAAATTGAAGCCCAAGAAAATATCTTTGAAATTGGGTAGTTGTACAAAGTTGGAAGCCATATTCTGTGGTCCATTTGAAATATTGGACAGAATAGGGCTAGTTGCATACATGCTTGCATTGCCTATTTCCATGAACGTGCATAATGTATTTCATGTATATTTAATAAATAAATATGTACATGATCCTAACCATGTTATTGATTGGCATCTGATTCAGGTAGAGATGCAGAGATACTTTCAGGTTCATCCAGTGCGGGTATTGGATAGAAAAGTCAAAATGTTCCAGAATCAAGTTATAGAATTGGTAAAAGTTCAGTGGACCTACTATGGTCCTGAAGAAGCTACCTGGGAGCATGAAGATTCCATGCCGACAGAGTACCCACAACTTTTTGAATAAATTTGAGATTTTGATCTCTGTTTTGTATATGCACTGAGGATAGTGCCAAAATAAGGGGGAGGGGATGTAACGCCCTAGGTTTTGAACCCCCATTTTAAATAATGTATTGTTACAATACTGATAGGCCAGAGTGCCCAGAAAATTATTGAAGGGCCAATATGCCCAAGAAATGTAATGGTTTTATCATTAATAATAATAAACACGTCATTGGCTGCTAGACAGACAAGGACTAGAGTTATAGGGGCATATGATTCCACAAGAGAGGGAGCTTGAGGGAATAAGTGTTATTCCTATTTTATTATTACCCTTTTTGTCTAAGGGAGGGGATTAGCTACATGAACTTCTTGGGGAAGGACAAGAGGTTCTTTTTTTCCCCACAAGGTTACTTAAACCCACCTCTAGTTTGATGGGGGGGTTGGAATAATGACTTGTTCATTGATTTCCCTTCACTCACTCCTTCTTCCCCCACACACTCCCATGGACGCACTCCCATTCACTCCCTGACCCATTCATCGACCCATCCTCAACTGCGTCCTATTTGGCAAAGAGAATGGAAATAGAGCTGTTGAAGAATTAGCCACGGGGATAGTTGGTTGTAGTGGTCGTTGGTGTGATCCAGTCGTGAGCTAGGGCCTACATGTTTGAAATGCATTGGCATGTGCTCTTTTTTTCTCACAACTGCGAGTCCTGAGAGTTTCAACATTGATATTCTGGACCATCCATGCTGGAAGCCCTGGAAGGAAGGAGAAGGACTTCCTAAGGGATTGCATGGTAGAGAAGGGTGGAGGTCCATTATCTTGGATGGCACAAGCTGGGTAGAAGAGAGTTGGGTACTTGGATTGTTGTGGGTGTCAGAAACCTGTGAGAGCTTGAGAGCTAACTAGTTTGGGAACCCAATTACACTCTGGAACCGTCCTTGTTGATTCACACCCCTGGCATGGGGGTGACACTATTATTGAGATTTGGAGTAGTAGTGTCTACGGTTGGGTGGAACTTCCTTGGTCTGCAATGAGTTGGTGTCTCATTTCATAAAGATAAGTTCTCTCTATTGTGATATTTCTACCTGTGTATGAATGGATTTCCATTATGTAATTTAATTATCATCTACATGTGTATGAATGTATTTCCTGTGTGTATATTTAATGACTAAGGAAGGTATCAGTAAGAGAAAGAGTCCGAGGGAGGGCTTGCAAGTAGCATACCTGGCCTTGGCTCACTAAGTATGTTACAAATGACACCTTTAAGGAGGATATGTATTTCTCATTTTCCCAATGTTTGACCTTGGGAGGTCACAACATCTCTCTCTTGGGCTTGACATCCTGATTTAGGGCTAGGGTTTAATGATGGTGGTGATGATTTGATGAATCAACATGCTTGATGGAGAGAATACCCTAGCACATGAAAGGATGGTCTCTGGAGGCCCAACGACTTCCTCTCCAAACTGAACGTTTTGCTAAAAGTGCAAGATGTCACCCAATTAGGGAACTATGTCATATTTTTATGATTTATTTTGTGCAAAAATCAATATTTTTTTTGTAAAGGGGTAAAATAAAGGAGGTCAGCCTCCTTATTTTGTGGTTTAACCTCATATTATGTTGACAAACATTATATTAAGGTCTTTTTTAAATAAGAGACCAAATCATTTTCATTTTAACATAACTCCCTCATTAGAGAAGGCTATGGATGAAATGTGCACCCTATTTAGGAATTTGACCTCTCTCTCTCTCTCTTGTGAAACTCTTTTCGATGATTGTTTTGTATATTTTGGAGCTAAGGTAGTGCACAATTTTTTAATCTTGTCTTTTGGCATGTGGATGGAAAGTTCTTGGTAAAATAGGGTTTTTATCTTGGTATCTTGTGAAATTAGTAAGGGAATTTCTACATTTTGTTGGTACTTTCTTCATGTTTCATCATATTCTTGTCTATAACTATTAGAGTAGTATAAGAGAATACATCCTCGACCAAGTTTCATCTTATTTTCTATTTGTTAAGTGATTTTTACAAGGTTGCTAGGATGAGTAAAAAGGCTTATACACCCTCCTAGATTTACCTTTGTTGGTTTTGCATGCTCTAGGGAGTAAAAGGGGTTACACCCCTAGATATATTGTGAATCCAACTCTTATAACCAAGACTTTATTTACCCATTATACTTAAATCACTAATCTAAAATTTGCATTGGAGAAATAAAATACTTGTATTGAAAAATGTGTTTTAATGAGATATGTCAATTGTTTAAAGTGGAATCAATTTTACATGCTTTTAGTTTTCTTGAACCACTAGGGAATCTAGCTTTGCGAGTATCTCTTTATAATATAAGAAATTTTAAACACTCTTAAACTCTACTTTACTCACTACTCTACCATTGAAATATGCTTACAATATTGTTAATATTGTTAATGTACATGGTATTAGCTATTTGTTGGGAAAGTTGTTTGTTGATTTGTTTGAGTATAATTTTCTATTGTAGAAATATTTGTTTACAGCCATTTGGATATTACAATAATTATCTGAAAACACTACATAACAACCCTCTATTGTCCCTAAAGTCTTGCTTCATTATACTTGAGTTAAAATAGTCATTGCTAGATTAGTCTCTTGCATCTCTATTAGGATTTTGGTGATACATTTTATAGTTTTTGTTACCATTTACTGTTGATATTTATTTGTGTTTATTACTGCAATATAGGATAACAAGCTTCATTTTCTTTTCCATTTGATATTTTGGCTTGTATATCTCCATGTTTTCTTGTCTCAGGCATGCATAATACTTTTTTGCAGGTATACTTCACTTCAGAAACCTACCCTTATGCACAAGACTCTTACAGAATCCATTTTCCACTTCCTAACTCAAACTATAGAGGTTTTCACTCTCATCTTCTCACTTTCCATTTCATTCCCCCTAAGGTAACAAAGATTCCCACCTTGTGGTGATTTTCATCATCACTAAAATGAGGTGAGTGTCCATATAAGATTACAGTGGGTAGATACTCTCACAGTTGTCCCATGGTTGTGGATTGGGTTGGGATTTTCCCAACCTACAATATGTGTGATAACAAAGATCGTGTGGTAATTCTATAATGAAGTCTGAAGATTGGTTGACAAAGATTGATTGACTTAATGTGGAAATTTTTCACATTTATTGAAAATCTAAAGAGATAGATAAAGCTACTTTGGTTGGACAAAAGAAGGAAACAACAAAAAATCTCCTTCATTTCCCTTTTTTCCAAAGCAAAAAGAGTTTAGGTCGAATTTATTAGCATTATTAGCATGATTGTTAAGTTTTATTTCTCAAAAAGGAAGGCACATAGGAAGAGAAGGCACACGAGTAAGGATTGATGGGGTGAAAATGTAACTAGTGATCAAACTTCAACATTCAATACCCAACACAATGAGACTTGGGGAACATTGCAATCAACATTCTCCACAAAGGAATGGCTCTAGGCTGGAAAAGGGTGTTGTTTTTGTGACATTGCATATTAAAGAGATAGATCAGCCTTTACTCTTCTTTTTTTCCCTAATTGAATCACTCAACTTGACTGGATGAATGGAATATTGAGCAACATCATCTACTATTATTTCATTTTTGTGACCTTTGAATTTCAAATTACTCCTAAGGGAACTCAATGAGGGAGTAAAAATGATGATCCTAAAGCAATAAGATACATCCTCATGTTTAAAGTGTGAGTCTTTATTTTTCAAGAGTAACACATAGGTATCATCTTGATCTAAGGAAAATATGTAAACAATTGTTGGTAATTTACTCATAGAAAAGGAGATGACTCCTAAAATCCCTTTGGCATCACTATGGATGAAATATGCAGTTTTGAATCGGGAAATGTGTAAGGTACATTGGGAAGTTTGTTTGAATAATCTTATGGTAATTAAAGAAATTTTGTTTGAATAATCTTGTGGTAACTAAAGAAAATCAATGCAGTGATGTGGAAAATGGTCAACTTTCAACT
Organism: Picea engelmannii; assembly: GCA_009831015.1. Classification (NCBI taxonomy): domain Eukaryota; kingdom Viridiplantae; phylum Streptophyta; class Pinopsida; order Pinales; family Pinaceae; genus Picea; species Picea engelmannii. Next base: position 505,765 of record ML788390.1, read on the forward strand.
ACTAGAAGTACATTTTTATTAGATGGACCAAGAAAATATTATGGATTACAGATGCGTAAAATTATAGTTTTCTAGAAAGGATTATAATGTCGATAGGGCCCTTTTTCATGATTATGAACGTTGAAAATATGTTGAAAGAGAAGGATTAGGATACAAATACTACTAGAGGAATTTTTTGTCATCTCAAACATTGCAGGACATAAATTCTCTTCAAGAACAATTCAATTTTTTGTTGAAATAATTTATTTAAATGGATGTCAATGAAAGTAATTTCTAATAATGTGTCTCATAATCATTCATTGGTTCAGGAAATTACATATGTTGGCCTTTTCCATGGAATTTTTTTCATTGTGCATAGAGAAAGGAAAATGTCAAATGAATACCATGGATGATAGGTGAGTTATGCCTTATGCTAATTTTGTTGATGCCTAAGAGCAATAAATATACTATCACAGTGCTCTTTCTTATGTATATATTGAGGGTCAATTGAAAATGTTATAAGGCTACTCATATGTTCTTTATGTAACCTGATTTACCTGAGATTTATTTGAAACTCAAGGAGGAATTTGGAAGACTAATTCATAAGAAGCATTAGAATCCATGTTTGGATATCCATAGGGATGGGTAGAATTTATTGCTATCTATTCAAGAACTCGTACCATGAGATCGATGTGAAGGAAAATTTGTCTTTGGCTGTGATATTAAGAAACCGAAGATAGATGGTGCAGATCCTTATAGCAAAGTGGCAATGACCTCTCAATTCTACTATGTATTTTAAACTCATTAATTTGTTTGATTTTTATTTTATTTTTTATATTTGGGACAAGTATATCTAGTCCTCATTAATAGAATCTGCAACAATGATTTGAAAGTCCCTATTGGAAGGTAGATTACAAAAAGTTCCCCTAATATATCTACGCCCTAAAGTCTCGACTGTATTTTGGAATTGAGCATGCGTAAAAAAGGAAATTAGGAATATGAAATGTGTTTTCCTTACAATATCACTAACTTCCACACACTGTCAAAGTGTCATAGTCAAAATTTATCCAAAATGATCTAATATCAGTAGTTTCTTATGGTATAAGGACCCTTGTAACTCCCTCTAGTGTGTATTTCTATAACATAAAGTTTAAACATGACACACATTTGTTTTGAATGATGTGATCCTATATCAACATAGGGTTAAGGCAATGAAGATAACACCTTTTAATTATAAGGGTGGTTAAATAACCAATGGTGATCAATAATTTCCTTTATTTAATATTTTGATTCCAATGGGAAAGTTATCTCATTTTCTTTAACTAATCTAGATTCTTATACATTACACTAGCTAGCGAGAAATAAACTTATTTGAAGAAAAACGAATAATTCTAAAAAATTACATGAATTAACGAGACTGACATAGTGTAAGATACCTTAATGGGTAATTTTGGAAGTGAAAGTAACTGTAAAGTTTGCAAAACTTGAAACAATATTTAGCACACTTAATGCATGTACCACATTTTTGTATGATATATAAATGGATACCAATGACATAGTGTAAGATACCTTAATGGGTAATTTTGGAAGTGAAAGTAATTGTAAAGTTTGCAAAACTTGAAACAATATTTAGCACACTTAATGCATGTACCACATTTTTGTATGATATATAAATGGATACCAATTAGCTCATAATTTCTAACTGGTACCTACAGATTTTTGTTGATGGTTTTTGGTCTTAGAGTCATGGTTTAATCCTGTTGTTTTCACCAAGGTATTATTTCTTCAACGTTGGTTTTGGTTGGACATTAATAGTGTGTTCTGATGCTGGGTGTTGGTGAGAAGAAGGACAAGGTTGAATGGAAGTTTGGGGAACCTTACTCACATTGGTTTTAAATTCATTAAAATTTCTCTTTCTATGTGAAATTGTATGGAATAAGGTTTCCCGGTATTTGCAAATTTGATCTAGTTGGACTTGTTGAAGGCACATGTAGGTGAGGCTACCCTAAAAAATTCTTTCAATAATAAATTTTACTCAATTGACACATTTTGCTTTAATTTTCTATTTATTTTTAGATGCATGCAATTGAAGTGGAAAATAAATATAACCTTAAATTTGATTACATTAATTTGGAAACTAAGCAAGACAAACCTCACTATGATTTTGGCAAGAGATAAAATTACATAAATATTTGACATGTGAAATTATACCAAAGTGTGTAACTGTGAAAGAAACCTAATGCATCATCCACCCATATTTTACCTCAAGAAACTTACTATGATTTTTGTAATAGAGAATAAATTACAAAAATATTTGACATGTGAAATTATACCAAAGTGTATAACTGTGAAAGAAACCTAATGAATCATGAGTCCATCTTTTACCTCAAGAAACTTATTATGATTTTGGCAAGAGAGAAAATTACAGAAATCTTTCACATGTGAAATTCTACCAAAGTATGTAACTGTGAAAGAAACCTAATGCATCATCAACACACATTTTACCTCAGGAAACTTAAAAACGTCTTGTATCACACTGCTTTCACATTCTCTATCACATGCTTATGAAATAGATAATAGCTAATTCCAAAAAACAGTTAAATTTTAATGTTAATACAAAGGTTATTCACAAATCAACTAGCCAACAAAAACATAAAAAACACCTCATATATCCAAGGTACAAAAAAATTCAATAGTTCTACCTCTTCTAATGGATGTAGAAAATGGGTATTCTGTTATTATGAGAATATGCACCAAGTTCAACAGAACCGGAAAACACTATCATAGAATGCGCCTACACATTCCTCATTTTAATCATTACCAATGGATTCTCCTCTACTAAATATCAAAAGACAAGTTAACAAATTTCAAGAATTCCTAAAATTCACAATTCCTATGTCTTTCCTTAATTGCAATTTCAAATAAGGAGAACATGTGGTATCGGAAAAATTGATGTTGATTATGTTGTTTTTTCTTTTATAAAATACTTCGTGTTATGGTCTTTTATAAAATACTTCGTGTTATGGTCTTCTCCACCAATCCATTCTATAAGAAAACATTGTAGGCTCAAGGTCCAAGCGTTGAAACTAGCTCTGATACCACATCTAATACCCATTAATCCTAGTAGTCAACCAAAAAAACTACATGTTTCCAAAACCCATTAGTAAACTATGCCCATAGACTACATGGATGAAGTCTTTTTTTCAAAATTACTATTAAATTCATAATTTGTAATTATATTTCTAGTTTCCTTTTTTTTTAACTAAAAAGATATACAACATAATACACTCCACATGGATTTAAATTGGTTAGTGTGGGTACATAACCAAATTAATAAAGTTATCTTGTTCCATATCTCATGTATCATTCACTTAATATTTCCATCGTGCAACATTTATATAATCTCCAGGTAACCCCCATAAACCATGAATTACACCATCAATTTTTAGACTCCCTCAAGCTGACCACATCACCCCCCATGCAAAATGTCATTTCCCTCTTTATTTTATTTATTTAATTCTTATTATTCATCCCCCATCTGTTCTCTTAATTATTATTTTTTCTTAAAAAATATTTTTTAGATAAAATATTAATATTTTGAGGAGCCCCCTAAAAGTGGATAATTATATTAGGAATTATTTCAACCATGGGATCATTAAATTTTTCCTTGAATTAATTTGGCATCTGGAAGAAATTAGTTATTGGGGAGTAAGGTCATCCTACCTTAATATGTTACCCCCCAAATCATAAAAATATATTAGACAATTAGAGACTCCACACCCTAATTGAGACTCCATGTCTTCACACCTCAGTTGAGACTCCATGTCTTCACACCTCAGTTGAGACTCCACATTTGTATTGGGACTCCATGCCTCAATTGAGACTCCACGTCTCTATTGAGAATTTACTAGTTATTGCCCACACCCAACTCTTGGCAAGTTGGAAAGGATTTCCCTATATCTTGCACATGAAACCACCAAACATATATCACATATGCCAATATTATATAAGCAACATAATACTTAATTTTACAATATTACCAATTACCCTCCATGGATATTCATTGTTTGACTCCCAATTTGTAGTTTTCCTCAATAGCCATATCCATCTGCATCCTCCTTGGGTAACCAATGTCTTGCACCACATAAGTTATTCCACAACATATAGATATAGAATGTAAGAAATATAATATTACTGAATTTCAAATGGTTTCATTAAACTTTCAAAACATTTAAATTTGACTTCCATGGCCTTCTTGTTCCTTTAATCAACTTCTACCTAGAAATCATGTAGATCATGTCCACCTAACACAAGTTACACTTTCTCACAACATAAGTAATCATTACATAAAAAATAATATATCAATCATAGTGTATATGATAATCTACTCACAATTAAGACCGTCACTACCTCATGTCAATCAAATACACTTCCTCAAAACAAAGTCATTAAACTCTTCACTCAAGCCTTGGATTAGCCTCTTAACCCTTCATCAAAAGAGAGTTAGGAAAGGAGGGGCATTACAATTAAGTAGCTAATCATAGATGTGCTCTCAATGGGGGAAAGATCACTTCTATGAGGAGGATAGGATAGGGTGTATTATCTTTGATTTTGAGATTTTAAATTATAAAATTCCTTGTCATTTCCTCTATCTTTCTCCAGGATTTCTGCATCCCCAAATTTCATATCCATATAAGATAACAAGAGTGATAAGAGTCTCAAAGAGGCGATTTTTCTTATCCCATAGCCAAGGGTCTACTATTTTACAATTATTTTCAAACCCATAATAAGATTTCCACCCTCCATTTATCATTTTCTCAATGCTATAGTTCAAATTGATCTTGTGATGAATATCATTTTTCAAAGATACTTGTATGAAGACACTTTCTCCAAGATATTTGTTTTCATATACAAATGTATCGTAGGTGATCATGTTGGATTTAATGATCATAATCTTCCTTGAGTTTGAGGGAGATGTGTAAATACTTTCTTGTTCAAGATGCATATGTCCATCTTAACTCTAGATCTATTATGATTGAAGAGGGATCAGAGGTTAACAAAAAATGTTAGATTGAAAAAAAATAATAAAAATCTTGCACCTTAAGGAATTTGATCATTCTCAATATATGATATATCCCAAGTTGATATGGATCTATGTGTGTAATAATAAGCTTTGTCAGTCCAAATTAAATATAACTATAAAGTTCAATAAATTTTTGTGACTCATTTATTGAATATCTAATCCTCATTTCTTAAGTGTACCCATAAACTCTTTACTTTTGAGTTCTAAAATAAATTTATTAAAAATAAAATAACATATATAAGTTTTAATAATAATATAGCAACAAAAGTAATCTACTTTTAAGATCACGATTAAACTAGACACCAAATTAATATATAAAACCCTAAATAGATTGATTCATACTTAAATTCAAGTCAAATAAAAAATATATATATAATATATATATATATATATATATATAACCCTTCTTTTACATCAAAATAAAAATCCAAATCTATAATTAAATTGCTTATCTATTAATATGTTTATGACCTTCCTTCAATATAGAGTCCTCAATCCCCGCACTCATCATCAAGAAGGATATAAATAGTACAAATAAGATTAGCATCTTACATAAAAAAAACACGGAGCACAACAAACGGAAAACACTTAGGTTAATTAATTTGATTAAATAAAGAAATAATTCCAATAAATTTTTTCATGGTTTCTAATTTCTATTTATATTTATTAATATATAAAAAAAAATGTTTATTATATAATTTTTTTATTAATTATAATAAATATATATTATATTATGATTAATGGTTATGATTATTAATTAAGTTGAATTCACAATGCTCTGGACTCTTTTACACTACATCATTAAACCAAGGATAATAAAGCTACAAATCTTGGACTTAAAAATGGTCAATGACTTGGCCAACAAGATAGTTAAGATGGAGAATCTTTGTTTAAAACCTCTTTTGGAAGAGATTACCACACGTTTTCAATCCTTCAAATGGACATCCTTCACTCGCATATTCAGAGATTTAAACCAGCGAGTGGATGAGTTCTCCAAACAAGCTCTTCTTTTTCGTGCAGGCTCTTTCACTTTCTATGAATATTCAGCTCTAGGAAGCCATGGAATTCCACTTTTGAGATGTTGATACCATTTTGTTAATGATGTTCGTTCCTTATGGGATATTTCAGTTTTGAATTGTTTTTGTAATGATTTGACAATCAATAATGATTGTAGGATTATGTTTATGGATATTTTTGTGGAAAAGATATGTACATTAGAATTTTCTCCTCAATATATATGATGCAATGCCCCCACCTCACTGGGGTCTGTTGACCTTTAGGTAAATGGATCTTCAAACTCTCAGAGCTGGATTAGCTCTTCGGGTCCCTGCTAGAACCTACACGAAACAAATCCACAGGTCCTTATCTCTCCCGCAACCAACGGTTGAGATCCACTTCGTGACTTTATGCTTCGGAGGTTTTCAACTATCCTCCTTGCAAATCTTCTGAAGTCTAAATCCTCTAACTCTCGGATCTGCTAATCTTCTGCCACATGTTAACATTGACAATGGATGGTCCCAATGCCTTTGAGACTTCGGGACTTCGTAAGTCTACTCTCCTGTGCACTTTAAAAGGGTTTAAGTCTCATGAACTTACCTCTGGATGCAACGGATCAATCATGCCTTTAGGGGGATCAATCATGCCTTTGGATATCAATTAGAAGCTGGATCCCGAAAAACCTTCATTTAGGCCCTCAAAATGGCCCCAGAAGTTAAAACTACTAAAAATAGTAAATTGTCAAAATTGTCAGAAAGTTGTTTTGAGCCAATTGAAAAAGGTGGGTGGCCATCGATATCCACCTGGATCAATCTGGAAGTCCACTAACCTGGGAACCCGCAACCAATCCAGGAGCTCAAGAAAGTGAGGTTCAAGTTTAAAGAGATTTTGTTTATATTTATTCCAAATGTATTCATAGTAATGTCTCTTAATAGATTATTTGTGGTCCAAATGTAAATCATGTTCCAATTTGAAGGGTGTTTTTGGCTCGCAAATTTTTCTCAAACCCAAAAGAAATAGAGAAAAAATATATGACTTAACATTTTTTATTTGGAAGCATATTCTGAAATATAGGAAGCTGCAATACATGCACAATATTAAACATGAACATGACCCCAACATGTACATGGAAATGAGTTAATTTACAAAAAAAAACACAAAATTCAAAAAACAACACCAAACATTGAAGACCTCATAAAAATAATTAAAGACTTCATAAAAATGTTGGGAGGTGTCATGTCTCCATAATATCTCATACCAGAAGGTTACTGGGTCAAATTCGTAGTTTACCTTCTTACATATAGGTAATCCAGGGAATGGACAGTGATGCGCCACCGTGAAAATTAGATAAGATGACATAAATAATTTCTTCTTCCTTGTGTATTGCAATAACTTGGAAGAGATTTCAATGGAAATCAACTTGTCTGAATGGAAGATGGCTTGTTCCTTCACCGTAAAATATAAATATGCATAATCACTCGAGAGATGATGGTTGTACTTTCTTGTCCCATTAACCTCGTGTAAAACCATGCAATTTCCCTGGAAGGGTTTTTAAATGCACTAACCTATAATCTGGTCATGTTCCGTTCTCTAAGAACTTTGACAAGACGTCCAATTCATTATCATGCTTCTTTAATAACTCTCTGTAATTCTCTCCCTTGAAAGTAGGCATTGGGTCGGGAAGTCATAAAATATTTTGAAATAATTGAGGTAATAGGGAGATTCGGGAATGGTCCCGCAACTAGATAATCTATTGGTTCACAATATAGTTTTCGGTGCAGTAGGTGACCAACTCCTTACAGTATAAACATTCGGGGACACAAGATACTCATGAAATTCTAGATGTCCAAATAACTTCCTTCTAGGCAGAAGGGACGATTAGTAGTCATAAGCTCTGGACCACTGAAAATGGTCCTCACGCCCAAAAATATTCAGGGTATCTCCATAGAAATGTTGTCGAGTTGTAGCCATAAGGTGATGATAATGCTCCTTTGCTCGTGATAGTATTTAAAATGAATGATGGAGCATGATAATAGAATCTCCTATAAATCTTCGTTTAATGTGTTTTAATGGGAGATGTCCTCGACCTTTTTCAGCTATTAATGACAATCTTTTTTATGTGTCTAGTGAGTTTACACTAATAAAGGAATAATTAATGTGAATTGAGAAGCGTGCTAAGGTGGTGGGGATGGACAGGAGCGAAAACTGCTTCGAAAATTTTGTGAACCTCGGAGCCCGCGAATCTATGACAACATGAGGTGAAGAATCGACTAAGTATGGAAAGGCAGGGTGTAATGCCTTAAAAAAACTAAAGTGAATAACAATTTTTTTGAGCTCAGGATCCACAAAAAAAAATAAAAAAAATAGATGCCATAATATTGACCTCTGCCAATTCGATAATAGGGAGGTTTAGTTGATGGATCCAAATATCGCTCACTTCAGGCGACTGGGGTGCATGTGGTGTGCTTTTGAGAAAAGATAATGTTTTGATGAAGAATTGTTTGTATTTCTACATGTGACAATATTTATAATGAATAATGGAGGATGGTAATATAATCTCCCGTAAATATTGGTTTAATGCATTTTAATGGAGAAGTCCTCGAGCTTTTCACTCATTAATATCAATCTTTTAGAACCTATGTGGTGAATTTTCACTTATAAAAGTGTAATCAATTTGCATTGGGAAAGTGTGCGAAGGTGGGGAGGAAATCGACTAAGTATGAAAAGGGGGCGGTCATAGACTCATTGTAGGTAGAATGAAGCTTACGAGTTCGAGGAGTTTGGGGTTGAATTGTAGATAATAGAAGTTTTGGGTGCAATATGTATATCACGAAAGGGGCATGAGAGTTTGATAGCACCAATCCAGGAACTTGCGGACATGAACATTTACTATGGGAAAAACATTGTGAGCAATACAAAATCAAGTTCAAGTTAAAAGATAATTCATTTGTATTTACTTAAACATTGTTCATATTATTTTATTTTATTAGTATTTTTTGTGGCCCAAATACAAACCATGTTCAAATTTGAAGGGTGGATTAACACTTTCATATGTAAGCATATTCTCAAATATGCCAAACTGTAATATATGCAAAATACTAAAGAGGGGCATCATGTCAACACCTTTGTAGATTACAATGGGCTAGCACAATATTGCATTCTTGCTACGATGATGCCTTAAAAAAACTAAAATAACCAACAATGTTTTTCCAATTCAAGATTGACACAAAAAAATTCATGAGATTCCATAATATTCTCCCATTAATGCATTTTAATGGGAGATGTTTTAGAGATTTCAGCTTATTAATGTCAATCTTTTCGAACATATGTGGTGAGTTGTCACTAGTAAAAGCATAATTAATGTGCATTGGGAAGGAGTGAAGGTGGAGGGGATGGAGGAGAGCGAAAAATGCTTTCAAACTTTTGTGAACCTGGGAGTCTTGAACCTGTGAAACTTTCAAGAATCAACTAAGTATGGAAAGGCGGGCGGGTAGTCAGACAAGTAGGTAGAGTGAGGCTTGCAAATTCTAGTAGTCCAGGGTCAAATTGTAGATAACCCAAGTTTTGGGTACAGGATGTATACTCCGAACACGGGGCATGAGAGTTTGATAACCCCAACAGGGAACCACAGCCATAAAATTGACTATGTAAGAAAACGAACGACCGTGGATTAAACTAGTGAAACACATCGTCGATTATTATTTGTTGAAACACCCGCTCAAACATATGTTGAAAGAGTGGAAGCACTCCCCTCCATCTTTCAAAGCAGATATCTGAACCAAGTTGTTGAGGCTTGAGTACTTAAAACTTTTACGACCTTGGTTAGTAAACCGTGGCAGCCACTTTCACTAATAAACTCTACCATATCTCATTTATCCATAGAAAAACATAAAAACAAATGAAGAAATGCAAGGCATTTATATCTGTACTTCAAAAAAAAAATCTATGCAAAAGAAATCTCCTCATCTAAATTAGCCCAATAACCTTATCTTCACAATCCTACTCACAAACTATTGACCATTAAAAAGGAAGACAAATAATTGAACTCTAAAATCCTTTGTTTTGTCCCTAAATTCAATAAAAAAAAATCAATCAAGCAATTAGAAAATGGAAATGGCAAGGTTAAAATAAAATTGTACCTATGATTATTGTTATTGAGTCCGTTTCCATCACCTCCAGACAACCATGCATTTTCTATACTAGTGGACCTGCAAGCAACAATTAAACAATAAGCAAAAGAAAATGTATGAAGGCTTTCGTACTAAAAGCTGACAATAAAACCAAACAAATTAGAGATCAACATGAATATTCAGAATTACACGAATACAATCATAGTGGATCTCTCTGATGTGATCATAAACTCGCCTATATATCCAACATGCAGTACCCACCTCAGATGATTCATAGACGGTTGCGTCTCTCTCTACGTTCACCATACAACTTGTCACATTACATACACGCAGACACAGACAGCGCAGATATGAAACGAAGAGCACAACGAACTGCTGAGAGAAGATGATAGCATAGCAAAAGCACAATGACGTTTAAATTTACGTTTCAAATTCAGCAATCTCAACAGGCGTATGCTACAACAAATCACTCTCTTCTTGTTATGGCAATGGGGTAATATTCTGCTATGAATTTCTTATTGTTCTATAGCAGATTTGCAAAGCTCTATTATGTTTCAGCTTGATTCAATCTACTACAGATTTACACAAGCTTGCCGCATAAGTTTTGTTGCAGGTTTTCCCAAAAGGATTTACTCAACAAAATTCGCTTGGCTTTAACTCCAACAATTCGCCTCCTTGTTGTCGTCATTGATCTCACTACAAAATCTATGATGATCTCTCACAAGCTCATGCTACAACAATCACTCGCAAAACTACTGTACTACAGCAATTGGATTGTCTCCCATGCTCTACGGTTAGCCATTGGAAATATGATCTTGTCTTGGAGCAACTGAAGTCTGTCTGGCTTACCTTGTTACGGGAATAAACGGACAGTCCTTAACAACAATGGCTCGGATTCTTTAGGCTTGCATTCATCTCACTACCCCGGAATCCCGAAAGAAGGAAGAGAGTTCCTGTTACTGATTGAGTTATAAAGAATATCCAGCTGCTTTCTATGTGGCTTGCCTACCGGAGATACGGTAAAGGCTATCTCTCTTGCCCATCCTACCAATAGCCAATCCCCTTTTCCTTTTGCGGATACCCGCTTCAAATAACTCATTTCTGGAAATGACATCTTCCTGACATCTTAATAAGGAAGGAAAAGCAATTATATATATATATATATATATATATATATATATATATATGAGATA
>ML788390.1:545605-568898 GCA_009831015.1 Picea engelmannii
AAGTATCTTTGGTAAAAACTTCAGCTTGTGGTTCGTTGTATTTTGGGAGTTACACTCCGTGGAAAATAGGGTTTGTGGCCAGTCCCGAAACTAGTCAAAATAAGGTGTTTCGGGTAAAAACGCCATAACTTATTCATAACAGATTCAAATTTTAATGATACCAAATGTTTTGGTTATCATACAGTCTTTAGTAATATATGTAATAGTTTCATATCAATTCATCAAATATTTTGTGTGGGGCACACTCTACAAGGTCGCTCTCTAGAGCAACACAAAATTCAACAAGGTATGCCATTTTTGTTGTAACTCCTTTTCTGAGAGGTTCCAGGTAGTGAAACTTGGAGGAATTGCATTAAAAACACTGAATAACATTGTGTATAAGTTTCATATCTTTATACATTACAGGTTCAAAGTTATGATTACTTCAAGTTAGGGTTGTTGACTAATCCAAAACTAGGCATGTGAGACTAAAGAAAAGTTTGATGAAAATGTTAGTCTCTTACTTTTAAAGTTAAGGAAGGTTTGCAAGAACGTGATCATATACACCAGTTCTATTATATATCTACAAATCATATTTGGATGATGAAATTGATAAGGGCTTTTGGTTGTGGTACATGTTGAGTACATGGTTGAGACAAGTAGTTGATGAGTTGGTGCACATACATGAGGTATATAGTTGATGATGTTGGTACATATTGATGAGTCATTGTTGATGAGTATTTGAAACATGATTGGTACATACTTGGTACATGGTTGGATGCACTTATTTATGGTACAGGTTGATTACAGGTTGGTGCATGGTTGATGCACTTGTTTATGGTACAATTTGATTACAGGTTGAGGTACAGGTTGATGCATGGTTAAGATTTATTGGTACAGGTTTACAATGTTATATCTTACAGTGATAGTGTGATAGCGGTTCCATCATTCTACTTCTACTTTAGGGTGGCAGGACGGAGCAAGGACAGGTCGTTGTAGCCGGAGAACATTGGGGGTTGTAGCCTCCTTCTAGTTGTAGCTAGAGAATTGGGGAGTTGGAGCTTCCCTCAGGTTGTAGCCTGAGAAAATAGGGGGTTGGAGCCTCCTTCTAGTTACAGATGGAAAACAAAGGAAGTTGGTGCTTCCAATGAATGTAATTCTTCAAGACATATAAGAAAAAACATTTTGTGGTTTTCTCCGGATTTGGGTTTCCACGTAAAACACTGTTGTACTGTGTATGTGTGTGATTGTTTATTTCTTACTGCTCATTATTGGATAATAATTCTACATTGATATAACATTTGAAGAAAAAGGATTATAATTACGCTATTACTGATTCACCGCCCCTCTCAGTAAGCCAACACTTTCTTCATGCATCGAAGCCTAGAAAGGATGGCGGACAATGTCTAGGCCGAAGATTACAAACTGAAGAATAACTTATTTCATATATAATTGGTCAAGTTGTTGGTAGTAGTGTAAAAACCCCTTCGTTACGACTACAAGTGAAGCAGAAGTGATTTTTTTTTATTTTTTTTTTATGGCAAGAAGGCAATGACTACAACAGTTTGACCACACCACAGACGACGAAGAGAAGTACACAACCCAGGCAACAGGAAACTATGACACCATGCACAGGCACAAGGGTGACTGGGCAAAACATGCACAGAATAACATGGAGGAGTGACTACCTGCCCGATGCAACAAGACACTCCTACACGCTAAGGGACAACCTCCCCTTCCTGAGACAATGACATTGACAAACAAGACTACAACCTCAAGGTGCACGAACCAAACACCTACGCCCAAGTCAAGATACGACGCTCAACCACACTCACATGGTAGGCACCAACTCCGACCAAGATATCATTCATCGCTAACTCATAGGGTGCACCGTGATCCCTGCATCAAGAATCATGTCATTCCTAGGTGATAGATGCGTCAATAACCTTGGCACAAACATAAGATATATGGACCAAGGACTCTAGAAAACTCCAACACGCTAGGAACCAAATACTCATTGAGATACTATACCTACCCCCACACGAAATGTCGAGGAGACACAAAAGAATGAGGACAAGGGGTGATGCTAGCCCACATGACATCGTCCCTGACCCCACCAATCACTCAGTCTAACCGGTCCATGATTACATTCTAATTTAACATGGGTTTCATTCTAATGGGGCACGTCAAGTTATAATTTGTTTTGGCATTGATTATCGATCTAATTTTAGCAACTCTAAATTATAAATCAGTCTTTAACTTAACATCAGATTAACATTAAATACAATCCAATCGACCATTCTACATTATACCTTAGTCATTAAATTCAATCAATAACATCAATTACGAATCAATTCGACAATTCTGCATCACAATTTAATCATCAAATTCAATCTAAATAACATCAACTACGAAACAATCCAAAAATTATCCATCACAATTTAATCATTGAATTCAATCTAAATAACATCAACTACGAAACAATTCGGTAATTATGCATCACAATTTAATCATTGACCACAATTTAATTTAGCAATTTTAACCTCTACTTGGGTCAATACTTACGAAACTCATTTAATCATTAATCACAGTCTAAATGGGAAATTCCATATTAATCCAAATCTCCATCCAACTAGTCATCAATTTAATTAAAAACATTAATGATTTTATTGTAGAATGCTACCATTATAACACTTATGAGCAATTAAATCTCGACATGTGGTCTATCTATATTGACTGAACCAACAATACTACCTGTCTTATTAATAATGAGAAGTAAACTGCTAACTATTAACATCGTTGTATCAATTTAACAAGGAAATTAGCATAGTTGTTACCTAACAATTAATATATAAAATAACAAGGTAGTTGACATAACTGTTAACCAACAATTAAAAGCGAAATAACAAGGCCATTCTCATGATTTTTATCATAACAAGTAATATAGCAATGACAATGCGATTAACATTTTAATTAACATAACAATTAGTAAAGTAGTGACAAAGAAATTAAGGTAACAATAACAATCAATATGATAGTGACAATGCAATTAATATAACTGTAACAAGACAATTAATATATCATTAACAATAACCAAGGCGAGTTTCAAGGAAACAAAATAGTTGTACCACATCTCGGCAAAACGCAGTACACAATGGTGGAAACTTGTGCCCTTTACCAACAATGCATTCCAATTTAATGGCAAGACATGGTAAATCGACATCAAAACTCAAACACCAGTTAAGGGCAAATCGCAGTCACAATTTACATGCAAAATTCATGGTCTTTATTGCAAATTTAGTCACATTTTCAAGGGAACATTGTGGTCAATTAAGACAGCAACACAGTCATCAGTTTTAACAACAAATTCGTGGGAAAGTAATAAACAAATTCAATCAAACATTTTAACCTCAATTGATGGGCATTCAAAGGAAAAACAAAACATCAATAAATGGACAAAAATGAAATCTTTAAACATCGAACGTAGAGAAAAACGTTATACAGTCATTACACCATACCCTTACAGACATTACACATTGAATAAACATAGAACACATCCTTATACAATCATTACACATTTCAAAACACAAACCCCATCCTTATACATTCATTACACATTGCAAAACACAGAGAAAAATGTTATACAATCATTACACATTGCAAAATGCAGACATTGATAAAAACGTTTTCATTCGCCTGGGATACCCAACCAAAACGCTGACACAGATCATAACTTAATCTCCTTTTTTCAAGAATTAAAAGCATGAAGAAAATAAATCGCAACCCAAGCGAAAATTGCAGATAGGAATTACAAATGTTTTTCATTTCCAGGACACCAATTATACAAATGCAGACATGGAAGTGAAATCATTTTTTCATTGCTAGGATACCAAAACAACACCAATTTAAAATTTATCCAAGAACAAAAACGCAAGTATAAAATTGATCCACCAAATATAAAAACAGGGTAAGAAGGAGATAACAACGAGATAAAAAAAAGCCAAGGATGAAGAAAAACTTTGCCAACAATCAAATTGGCAGAGTTAGATAATCACATCAAGGCACATGAGAACCATCAACCAAGGACAACCATCAGGGGTAGACAACTGACAGTAACATCCTTCGCTCATCATCCTCGCACGAAAAAGCAGGGTGTTGAGATCCATAGGTCTATTAATAATGAAGCGACGATCGTAGATCAGGCTCCTAGCCGACTGCTCAGGCCAGGACTAATGATCTAGGGACAAAAGGCAAACAACCAAAATCATCGCAATCAAACACCAAAGGGCGGTCAAGACATGTCAGAATTTGAAGGCCAAGAGATTCAATCAAACATCGAGCTAAGGTCTAAGGGAAAAATTCAGTCAACAACTCGAATGCTAAGACAATCAATTTACTTATCCCATTAAACATGAAGATCCCAAAGCATAATACTACTACAATCTACCATACAAAATGAAGAAAGAGTATCGTTTCCTGATCACCCAGTCTGATTTGATGTCCCGTGCACTCCATGCAACACCCACTTGTTGACCGATGAGACTTCACTGGTACCTCCTAGCCAATGCTAGGGGTACTCTTGTTCCTTTGTAGCCCCTCGAGCCGCAAAGGGGGCACACATGCTAACTAGAGAATCAACTAGCTCCCAACTCACCTCGCAAGGCCAAGCTACCACTCTTCACCGACCTGGGTATCCAAACTCCCACAAGCTAAGTCACTCAAGTAGATATTTCTGTAGCGTAACGTTAAAAAAAACATAAGATCCTTTCCTCCTTCTCCTCCCTCCATTATATAGAGTTTTGAACCCTTTACCTTCCCCAAAATCCCATTTAAATTAATGTTTAGTAAATTAATTCCTAAAAATCCTCCCCGTACAAGTGTCACCCATCCCCTTCATTCCTCCAAAAACTAATTTCTTTAATTAATTAATTATCCTTATTTCCCTCACCCACCTAGAGTCACTCCTAGAATCTCTCCTAGGTGTCCCCAAATTCTCTTACAGGTTTTAATGACTTTCCCCATTATTAATTTGCTAGTTCAATGTAAATTAGAAAGTTCTTAAATGGTAGATACCTTACTAAGTTTGACTTCTTCTTTTTCCCTTGTGTTTCCCTTTTCTTTTTATGTTTCCCTCTTTTCCTAGTTTCCTAATTATTTTAGATTTCCTTCTTTCCCCTTTTCATTTAGAACTCAAATTGGCAGGTGTAGAAATTAACTTTTCCCTTTTCCCTTTTTAATTAATAAACTTTAAATTATCATAATAAAATAAAATAATTATTTATTTTATTTTTATTTTTATAAATATATATATTAATTTATATATATATTCTTTTTTTCTTCTTTTTTCTTTTTAAAGGATAGAAAACATTCTGCCACTAGTATAATTTAGACCTAGACTTTAATTTTCGTGCTAGGTGACATTTTATTAGGGAATTTGTTTTAAAATTTCTTATCACGTTATTAGTCCTAAGGCCATCTAGGTTCATTCATTTGTCATTAACAACACGATGTGCCCTTCAGGACGCACTAGGTGCTCCAACGGTGCCACTTGCCTCATATGCTTCCCTTGCACGACGTGCCCTTTAGGATGCACCACATGCTCCAAGGGTTCCACTCGGCTCATCATTTTCCCTTGTGCGACGTTCCCTTCAGGATGCACCATGTGCTCCAAGGGTGCTACTTGCCTCATCTGTTTCCCTGGCACAAGGTGCCCTTTAGGATGCACCACGTGCTCCAAGGGTGCCACTCGCCTCTTGACTGACTTGGTAGACATCAAAAAGCCTTGGAGTTAATCGTCCTCTAGGTGAACTTATGGGAGACTAAGGGCCTCTAAGGAATAAGGCCCCCGCCTTATTGCACGCCCCTTAGAATCATCGTGAGTGACTGTCGTATTTTACCCTCACGACATTGTGGATCCTCTCGAACTAGGTAAACGTTGACCTACAATTCGAGCCACGGTGGGAGTGCTAGTAGGATGTGGAAGGGTTGTTGTCCACACCTCTCCCTCAACATCTTTGGTGGTCATGCATGACCCCTCTACTCCACATGTGAGTCTGGTCGGCAAGCTATCGTCAGCCTGCATCATCAACGAATCATGTCAACAATATATCCATAATCATATAATCTAATAAGATGCACTAATATCACATATAAAATAGTCAAACCCCAATGGTTCACTCCCCGACTCGATCTGGAGTCCAAGGGGTCCATCGATGCCTTTGAATCCTCGAGGTCCAAAATCCTGCACACTCAGTAAAACTGAATCAATAGCACATGTCTATGTCAATGTAGTAAAACAACATGTCATCAACCCATAACACCTCATAATCAAAATCAAAGTTTTAATAGCATAATAATCCGGATCACTTGCGAGCAAGTGTCCTCAAAGGATAAGTTGGCTCAGTGCGCAAGAGAGAGATGTTACAAGTAGAGGAATTGAGATAACTCGACAAAGAATGGGATTCATTTCTAATTTCAGCCAACATCCCCAGGGACACCAAAGGAGACTTCCCTCTACCCACTAGGGAAACAACATTTCCCAGTGCGGGGGAAAGAATGGAAGAGGCCATAAGAAAAGGAAAGGAAATAGAAGACTCATCATCCCAAAAACTAGTATCCCAGAAAAGAGGCAGGCCAAGGTTGATCAAGAAGCTTGAGGAGACCCAAGCTCCCAGCGAACCACGCACCCAATTTGTTGTTGAGAAATTACTCATGCGCGTTGTTTGGATAGAACCTGTTGAAGGTTCAAGAAGGGGAATTAGTAAAAGATGGAGAAGGTTGATAACTAAACACATGGAGGTTCAGGAGCTTCCACAATAGATGAAGTAAGCGCAACTCACTATTGTATTAGGAGAATAGATAATTGAAAAAATAGTTAGCAGAAAAGAGTGTCTAAATGACAGCGTCGCAGGGATGAGAAGGGAATGCAAATTGGATCAAAATATATCACAAAGAAATGAAATACGTAATCATTCATCTTCATGAGGAACAGAGGATAACAGAGCAAAGAATCATGGATCACTTTAAGGAATGTGGAAAGGCCATGGATAACGTCCCTGTGGCTCTTTCTGGTGCTCAAACAAAGTTGAAAGGAAATGTAGTCTTATAGAGAGAAGTGAAGAATCTAAAAAGATGAAACTGGTCTCTTAGGAAAACACTCAGAGTATTAAGGTTGCAGCTGAGGCCAGAGGCATGATTGACATGAACCCATTTTTGTCTTTTTGAATGTGGACCAAAAATTTTCTCCCTTCTTGTCCTATTTCCTGTCGAGAAACATGAACCCTGATGGGCACCCGCGTAGTGGATATTCATCACGCAGATGTTGTAAACCTACATATTGAGAAGGTAAAGTGTAGTCAAAATGCCTGAAATTTTTGGAGGAGATGCATGTTCCCCCAACTATTGTCGCCACCTAGAAATCATGAGAAACAACCAACAGACATACTCCACACCAACTCACCATGTGCATACTACAACCAATGATCGTGCGAAAACAACCAGATCCCATTACATTGGGTGGAAGAGTTTCTAATAATGCAATTGATCATTCGGGTAACCACTCGAAGGAGAAACATCGATGCCTCACCTTCTATGATTGAATCTTGCTGATGACTGAACGATCATGATGAAGACGTCGGTTATGACATGATTGGGTGTAGTCAAGTTTCCTTTTTTATTAAAATCTATTCGAAAGGTCATCTGGCAGGGAATAACCATAACCAAAATTCTAGGAGAAGTAGTTTGAGGTATAGCAATGCAAGGGGCACAATTTTTTCTATATATATTATCCTATAAATGTAAGTCGGGTTGGAAAAGTAGTGCAGACAGTAGACTATTGAATGTAATATTTGAACCTGATTGAAATATAATGCAGAAGTCGTGAGGCTTTGGAAAAAAGATTCTAATGGTGGTGGTTTGATGTATTATGATCCCATCTATGTATGTACTTCTTGTTTTCTGTACATTCATGCATTTCCTTTGTTTAAATTGGAACATTTAATAAGTCTAGAATTCATCGCACTGTGCTTTAGATTTCTCCCTTTAAACTCCATCTTTTCTTCTAAGTAATTTAGAATTCATCTTCAATGATGTTCTGAGTTGCTTTATGTACTCTTTTTTTCGCCACACATAATGAAATTTGAACTGAAAGACCATTTCCTTCTTAGCCTTTATCCTCTCAAAGTTTCATCTACCAAGTCATTAATTTTTCTCGCTTTCATGAGGTTGACTCCATGGCCCAAGGTTTTGTATATACTTTCCAGCGAAACTAGAAACCTTTCAAAAACACAATAAATCTAGCTGACAATTCAAAGTCATTATCTGTTAGACAATAAGTCTCAGAGAGAGCCCCCTCTAGGTTGGAAAGGCTAGTTTCTAGTCTTAAAGTTTGTCTGTAGGTTACCTCTGCCATTTGTTTTCTCAGCCAAACAAATTTACAGGGTCCTAACATAGTGGTTAACCATTAATTTTTATAATAGTTATAAAATTATGGTTAGGGTTTATATCTCCTATGCACTATAGTGGTCAATTGTCAGGGACTATAGTTATTAGTTCTAGTAGAGGTGAAGTGTTTTAGAGGATACATGTTTTAATTATTAGGTATTAGGAGTGATAGGAATTATAAGTATTAGTATCATAATTGTTATGCTATTTAGGGGTAGGGATTAGAGTTCATATGAATTAAGGGTAATATATATTGTATGTAAGAGGGATTAGGGACTATAGGGTTAAGGGTTAGGTGTTATAGTAAATAGAATTGATAAGGATTGGATGTTAAGAGTTATATTGGTTATGGTTAGGTGTTATAGTTTACAAACAATAATTTATTGGTGGTATATATATATATATATATATATATATATTAGGAGTTATAGTTTACTATTGATAGTTATTAGAAGTTATAGGAGTTATATGATTTAGTATCGATAACTTATAGTAGTGAAGGGTTAGGGATAACAAGGTTTGGAAGTAAGGGGTTATAGGTGTCATAATTATAGAGAATAGGGGTTATAGGGATTATATATTATATAGGTTATAATTGTTTTGAGTAATAGGCTATTAAGTCTCAAGAATCATAAGAATAAGGTGTGGTAGATATAATAGTGTAGGATATATAGGGGTAATACAAGATATGTATTTAGAGTTATAGAAATTATTTGTATTAAGGATTTTATGGTTTCCTTGTAAGGAATCATAAAGGTTGGGGGTTATGACAGTTATAAGGTTAGCGGTTATGAGCCATTAAAGGTAGGGAATAAGGATTATAGATGTTAATGTATTTAAGGGTTATAGAGAATAATGGTTATATGGGTTAGGGGTTGCCATGGTTACACATTGAGTTAAGGGACATATGAGTTATTGGTTATGTCGATTATTAAGGTTAAGGGATATGGACTATAGAGGATAGGGTTTATAGCGGTCATATGGATTAGTGGTTGTATCAATTAGGGTTATGTGTTTTATGGTATATATCCGTTAAGAATTATAAGGGTTACATGAGTGGTGGTTGAGGGATGGAAGGGGATGAGAGTTATAAATATTATAAGCAATGGGGTATATTGTGAGGGGATATACGGGTAATGATTTAAATTATATTCACAGTATAGGGATTGACCTTTATAATCTTTCAAGGTTATAATGGTTAATGGTTAGGTGCTTGAGGTAAGGGGTTATAAGAATAGGGTATTATAGGTTATATGGATAAAACTTTACAAGAATTAAGTGTTTTATGGGAGATTTGGTTGATGTGGGTTATAGCGACTATAATTAATAATATGGTCAATTTTTATAGTTGTTTTGGATTAGGAGTTATAGAGGTTAGGAGTTATAAGGATTGATGATTGGTGTTTATATGAATGATGGAATATAGTAATAAAGAGTGATAATGTTAAATGTTGAAGGGTTTAAATATGTTTTAGTTGTTGGGTTATAGGTTTTAAAGTCATTAGGATAGGGTTTTTGTGTTACAA
Organism: Picea engelmannii; assembly: GCA_009831015.1. Lineage (NCBI taxonomy): Eukaryota > Viridiplantae > Streptophyta > Pinopsida > Pinales > Pinaceae > Picea > Picea engelmannii. Next base: position 555,553 of record ML788390.1, read on the forward strand.
GATAAGGCTGATAAGGGTTAGGGGTTGTAATGTTTAGGTATTTCTAACAATAGGGGTTATAGGGTTAAGGGTTCATAGGGTTTATAAGATTTATGCATTAAAGGTTATAATGTTTAGGGTTTATATTAGTTAACCATTAAGTGTTATAATTCTTATATTATTATGGTTACAGTTTATACCATTTATGGACTATAGTTGTCAAGGATTATAGGTATTAGTTCTAGTAGAGGTGAAGTGTTTTAGATGATATGAGTTGTAATTATCAGGTAATAGAAGTTATATGGATTATAATTATTAGTTTCATAGTTGTTATGGGAATTAGGCGTAGGGATTAGGATTCATATGAATTAAGGGTAATACATGTTGTAGGTAAGAGGAATTAGGGACTATAGGGATAAGGTTTAGGGGTTATAGTGAATACAATTTTTAAGGGTTGGGTGTTAAGGGTTAGATTGGTTGTGGGATAGGTGTTAGAGGTTACCCAGGATAATTTGTTGGGGGTATGTATATATTAGGAGTTATAATTTAGTGATGATAAGTGCTAGGATTTATAAGGGTTATACGGTTTAGTAGCTATAACTTATAATAGTGGAGGATTAGGGACAATAGGGTTTGAAGTAAGGGGTTATAGGTGTTATAATTATAGAGGATATGGGTTGTTTGTTAAATATGTTTATAGGGAATATACATGTAATGGCTTATAGTATTAAGGATTAGTGGATATAAGGGTCAAGGAATTTATATATTATGGCTTTAAGGGGTATGAATTAAGGCTTGTCGAGATTACAAATCGTTATAATTTAAGATTACATTTTAGGGGTTTTAAGATTTAGTTGTTATATGGGATATCTGCTATAAGTTTTTAGTGATTATATGGGTTTTTGATGTTATAGGTTATATGATTTAGTATTTAGTAATGTTACAGGTTTGGATTTATAATAGTTAGTGGTTATAGGGCCTTGGAATTAACATATTGGAATAGGGGTTATGTGTTTAGATGATGGGTTATTATGGTCAGGGGTTATTTGTTAAGTTTTGTGAGCTAATGTTTCATAAGACTTCATTGTTAAGGGTCATAAATACTAGTTATTGTTATTTAATGGATGTTATATGTGTTATGTATTCTATCTGTTAGGTGATACATACATTAATATAGTTAGATGTGATAGTGATTATTAAGGTTATATGAATTTTCAATTATAATGGTTATGCTTATAGGTTAGGGGTTATAGGAAGTATATGTTATAGAGGTTATAAATACTACTTGAGTAATATGTTATTAAATCTCGGACATTATAAGAATGAGTGGTGGTAGAGATGATAGTGATTAGGATATATAGGGGTTATAGAGGATATGTATTTAGATCTATGGGAATAATATGTGTTAAGATTCGTATGGTTTACTCGTAACTCATCATAAAGGTTAAGGGTTATAAAAATTATAAGGATAGAGGTCATGAGTTGTTAAGTGTAGGGAATAAGGATTATAGATGTTAGATTATATAAGGGTTATATAGATTAGTGGTTATATGGGCTAGGTTTTACCATGGTTAGACAAGTTAAGGGACATATGAGTTAGTGGTTTTGTGGGATATTAAGGTTAGGGGATATGGAATATAGATTTTATGTTTTATAGTGGCTATATGGATTACGGTTATATGTTTTATGGTATATATGCATTAAGTATTATAGGGGTTACATGACTGTCACTTAAGGGATGGAAGGGGATAAGAATTATAAATATTCTAATGGATGGGGTATATTATGAGGGAATATATGGGTAAGGATTTAAATTGTATAGACATTACAAGGATTGGCCTTTATAGTTCTTCAATGTTAGAGTGGTTAGTGATTAGGTTCTTGAGGTTAGGGGTTATAAGGATTATTTATTATAGCTTATATGGATTAATATTTATGAGCATTAGGTGTTATAGGGATTAGTTGGTTGATATGGGTTATAAAGGTTATAATTCATATTATGGTAAATTTTTATATTGTTTTGGGATTAGGGGTTATAGAGGTTAGGAGTTATTAGGATTGACAATTGGTGATTATATGTATGATGAGATATAGTTCTAAAGATTTAAAATGTTAAATGTTGAAGGGTTTAAACAAGTTCCAGTTTTTGGGTTATAAGGTTTAAATTCATTAGGATAGTCATTTGGTATTATAATGCAAGGTTCATAAGGGTCAGGTGTTGTAATGTTTAGGTATTTCTAACAATAAGGTCTATAGAGTTAAGGGTTTATACACTTTATAAAAGTTTTGTAATAAATGTTATAAATTTTAGGGTTTATAGTGGTTAATCATTAAGTGTTATAATCTTTATAGTATTATGGTTAGGGTTTGTATTTAGTTATGGACTATAGTGGTCAAGTGTCAGGGATTTTAGGTATTAGTTCTAGTAGAGAGGAAGTATTTTAGAGGACATCGTTTGTAACTATTATGTATTAGTAATGATATGAATAATACATATTAGTATCATAGGTGTTATGAGAATTAGGGGTAGGGATTAACATGAATATGAATTAAGGGTTGTATGTGTTGTGTGTAAGAGGGATTAGATACTATAATTTTTGGACACTCCTACCACACTTAGAGGGGGGGTTGAATGAGTGTGGGGATCTTTTTCCCAAAACTTCCCTCTTACACAAAAACTCCTTAGTTAACATTCAACATTTGCTCATTACTCATTGTTGTCATTTATAATTAGTTAGATGTGAATACATATCAGCAACATATATCAACAACATATCATCAACAAATCAAATCCACAAGGAACACAAAGAACACAAGATGTATGTACAATTTTTCCTTTTATTATGGACTTTAATTTGGGGGTTTTCTGCAATAACTGGATAGAGTACAACTCTAAAAGAGCACCAGATCTATATGCAAGACTCAACTTAAATTATCAGCAACAACTGAGATGAGGCAACAATCCTCAACATATATCAATCTATCAACACAAACAAGTGCATAAACCATGCACCAACCTGTGCCAAACAACCTGTCATCAACCTATACCATAAACAAGTCCATCCAAACATGTACCAAGTATATAAAAATCATGTGTCAACTACTAATAAAAAATGACTCATCAATATGTACCAACATCATCAAATATACACCTCATGTATGTTCCAACTCATCAACTGCTTGTCTCAACCATGACTAGTTTTGGATTAGTCAACAACCCCAACTTGAAATAATACTAACTTTGTACCTATAATGAATAAAGATCTGAAACTAATACACAATGTTTTTCAAAATTTTTTATGCAATTCCTCTAGTTCACACTACTTGGAACCTCTCAAAAAATGAGTTATAGCAAAAATGGCATACCTTTATGAATTCTGGCTTATTCTAGAGAGCGACCTTGTAGAGCGTGTCCCGCACATAATATTCATTGAATTGATCTGAAATTGTTACAAAAAATAATAAATATGGTACCCTAACCAAAACATTTTGTCTCACTTCATTTCGATCTGTTATGAATAAGTTATGATGTTTTTACCCGAAACACCTTTTTTTGACTAGTTTCAGGACAAGCCACAAACCCTATTTTCCACGGAGTGTAACTCCCAAAATGCAATGACCCACAAGCTGAATTTTTTACCACATATACCTGGATATGTTTCCTCAATTTAATATCAATCCCACAGTCTAAATCATTATAGAAAAAAATTTATAGCGAAAATGGTGAGATGACCTATAAATAACATACCTAGAAAACATCATGAAAATAATTTATCCTCCCTTCAATTCCAGCCCTCTTTTCTTCACCTTCCTTATGAAATTCATCTTATATATGCTTGGATACCTCATTAACCTATATATCTTCAATATTCTCAAGTGTTCCACACCAAAAATGCTCAATAAGCTCTCCATCAATACTCCAAAATATATTCTCACAAGAAGCTCTCCATTGATCCACAAAAAGGATGATCTACAATATACCATTGCTATTTTATTTATACTTTCATCCTCTAGGTCACTTAACCCATTTTTAGGTCACTTAACCCATTTCTAGGTTACTTAACCTATTTTCCTTATTTTAGGGTTAACCACTTTCCATAAATAGAAAGTTCTCCAATACTTTATCATTTAAATATTCCTTCTTGATTTTGTCACCTTACTTTATCAATTCTTGATTTTGTCACTTCTCTTGATTATTTAAATAATCCACCTTGACGTTTTCACCTTAATTTATCATTTAAATAATGATTTTTTCTTTTAGTTCGCTTAACCCATTTCTAGGTCACTTAACCTATTTTCCTTATTTTTAGGGTTAACCACTTTCCATAAATATTCCTTCTTGATTTTGTCACCTTACTTTATCATTTCTTGATTTTGTCACTTCTCTTTATTATTTAAATAATCCACCTTGACTTTGTCACTTTACTTTATCATTTAAATAATTATTTCTTCTTTTAGGTTACTTTCACTTCTTTGACCTTGCGGGCTTCAAGCCTTCATGTGGGGGTCCTTCATCTTCGTAAGGCCATAACTCTCAAACCATGAGGAATTATGTGACATTCCACATACCATTGGAAATGGAATGACAATCAATATCCATCTAGGATAGTTTCACCAACAATTTCGTTGATCTTCATCTCGTTATTCCACATACAAGGATGGGTCCTCCAACCATTCTTATAGGATAACTCAATATGAAAAGCATCTTCCCGTGAGGGATTTCACCATAAGGGGACCACTTTGGATTTCATCCATTTTTGCATCTTATCAATCATGATAAAACAATATTGAGAGCATGGGTCCTCCAACCATTCTTCTAGGATAACTCAATCTACAAAGCCTGTTCCCATGAGGGCTTTCACCATAAGGGAACCACTTTGGAGTTCATCCATTTGTGAACCTTATAAATCATGATAATACAATAATGAGTCATATATACATTTTTCCAACAATGCATCATATACCAATGAAACCACATCGATCCATATTCATCATGTATCAATGACAACTCATTCATCCATCTTCATCATATCAATGACAACTCATTGATCCATCTTCATCTATGCATTCTCATCAAGGAAAATACATATTATATTACATCAATCATCAATCAATCAATCCTTTGACATCAATCAATMACTTGACATCAATCAAACAAACCATTGACATCAATGACAACATGATCCAACAATATCCCCCTTTGGCATTGATGGCAATACCAACATTGATGTCAACACCAATTACCAATTATTGATGTCAACATGAAGATACAGCATGCTCTACATCAATAGTCAATGTGACTATATCTCCCCATCAATAAACATCAATCACATCAATGTGATTAACTCTCTTCCTTCGGCATCAATGGAAAAGGGCCATTCTCATCTTGGGGCTGCTCCCCCTATCTGAATGCCTTTGACCTTCCTCTGAATAATTTCTCCCCTTTTGAACAAGGGATATCACTCTGAAGTAATGTTGAAGATACATCAAACATACTCCCCTTGTGACCATTGCTCCTCCTGAAATTATGCTCCTGTTCTCTTTCTTCAAGTATAGGGATTTTTTCTAGGTATGCATCTGATACATGTCTCCTCCTAGAATCATGGGAATAATAATGACTCCCCTTATGGGTATGTATCCCCTATCTTTTCTGCAAGATGAACATTGTTCTACCATATAATGATCCTTCGACCTATTCATGCATCAAACTAATTCCATACCAAGCATCATGAAGCAAAATATACGTCAACAATGAAATAAAGAATCATGAACAAAAAATCAACCAAGTACATCCTGTACAAAATGTGTGTTCATCATGCACAACACCTATGTACATCAACATCATGCAATGTGCCAAAAGATATCATCCATGGAATGTATCAATCATATTCCTTTATCAACATGCCAACATGTGCATCTACCAATATGCCAACCATGTGCATCTACCAACATGTGAAACAATGTATCATATCACTCATGATATGTCTCCATCATGAACCAAGTGCCACAATCAGGTATCTGAAACAAATTCCAATTGTAGTGCTAATCAAGTAGTACCAATGGTGTAGTATCATCAAGCATATGCCATCTATGAGTGTACCAAACATGTACATTACCATGCACCAATACCACAAAATGATGAATCCCATATGTATGTATGCCAAATCCTCCATAAAACATGTGCCAATCAAACTGCTAGTAGGTGACTCGTCCAATGTACTAGAAAAGTACTAATCATGCATCAACTATAGATCAGTAAAGATGTACAACATGATCACCTCATCAACTCACAAACCATATGTACCAATATGTAACCCAATCCACATGAAAAATGCATGCACCATGATATCAACATATGCTTCCAATAATACATCATAAGATATATCAATGAAACTCAAAATATGTACCATCCATGTACACCAACAGATCAACATCAATCCATACTCATGGGTTAGTGTCATGCACTCGAGATTTTATTTTACATAATCCAATAGATGAACACTTAAAACTGCAACAAATAGTGTCAGAACCTGCAACAAACCTTGCAACAAAGTTTTATACCATCACGTCAAAATGCAATCCATGTGCATAGCTTTTTTGTCAAGGCTTTACCACATATACACGGTCTTCTACACAATAGCTCACGTATGTATGTGACCTATACAAGGTTATCCTGCATATGTACATGACTGATACCACTGCCACCCATGTATGCTTCAGTAGATGACTTACTTGAGATTCCCTTCAGTCTTTCATTCTGTTATGGCTTCTCTGTCTTCTTCACCCACTTCTGTAGATGTCCCTGCTCCTCATAACTTGAGCTCTGAGCATCCATGTTTTCAAAGATGTCTCCCTTCCTTACTTCATTCCTTCTTCTAGCCATGATATTTGAAGTTATCATCATGGACTTTCTTCTTGTGTTCCATCACTCATGGGATTTGTGGCCAAATCCACTACATTTGTAGCATCTCATAGTGTTACAGTGAACAACAATGTGTCCTACTTGATCACATCTCCAACACCTCATAGTGTTATAAAATCTTCCATTATATCTCCTTTCATAAGATCTACATTCAAAATCTTTGTGACCATATCCATTACATGAATAACAATGGCCATGAAAAATACTTTCATACCTTTCCTTTGTGTCTCAAGAATATCTTCTTGATGTCTTCCTTTCTTTGTTCTTTTAAAATTTTATTTTCCTTGTGTAGATGGTTTCTTTGCAACATTGTCTTCCTTCTTTGATGGATTTACCTCATTCTTCTTTGAGGTGTTTTCTTCAGCATGTGTATCTTATCCTTTGTATCCAAGACCTGATTTATCATATGGAGATCTTTGAATTTCTAAGATCTCATCCAATATTAGTGAGCTATTCAAGAATTTGTTTGAATTTTCTACCTTATTTCTAAGGTCAACAATTTCAGCTTCTAGCTTACAACATGACTCTTCCTTTTCATTTATTTGATTTTTCAATAGTTCCTCTATTCTTTTGGCTTCTTCAATTTGGTTCTTGAGATGGACAATAGTTTCAAAAACTTTTCTAATCTCATCATCTACCTTCACATTTTCTTTTTCATTCTTTAGTCTTGTGATTTCTTCTTCCTTTTATTCTAGTTGAGTCTTATTGCTCTCTTTGAGCATTTCCTTTAACATCAAGATGCACCTTTGACTCCTCCTAAGAAAATTTTTAATGTTATCCGAAAGATAGTTATAGTGTGTATAAAAATGATCACTTATATATCTATATAAAACCTCTTCAATTTCCTTTTGAATTTCTAATAGATTTTCTTCTATTCTTTCCATGCGATAACTATCATCAAACTTTACACAAATTGTTTCTATATCATCTTCTTCACTTGAGAAAAATTCAACATCATCACATTTTGAATCAATGCAATCAAGAATCTTTGGAGATTCTTTACCTCCATTTGAAGTATCTTTAATATTTTCCTTCCCGCCAACATCCTCACATGATTCTTTTCCTTTAAAATGATTGGATATGCAATGAAGAGTTAGAGATTCTTTACCTTTGATAATCTTGACAGAGTGGTCTTCAACATATTCTTTCTTTTTTGATATGTCTCCTCTAGCTTTAGCCATAGATCCTTGGCATAAGTGAATTGCCCCATGCTTTCTTTGATAGGTCTTGAAGGTCCACTAAGAATGGTCTTGAGATCCAATTCATCATTCTTATTTCCTTCCCTTTGAGCTGAAAACTTTGACTTGTTCTTCAATGGAACTGATCCACCAATGGATGCCTTCCAAATAGCTACTCCCATTGTCTTCAAATACACTCTCATCGCTATTCTTGTTATAACCCTAAATTGCACCATACATGCTTACTTGGCATCAGGCCAACTCATTTCCCTTCATTGCCAAAACATCTGCTGAGAAACCTCTTTAAAAATCCTCTTGGGTAAAGGTACACACGCCCTAACCCACTACTACACACGGGTGAACGCTGGCAGGCCTACTATAGCCCGTGTTTACCTAAAAAAGCACAAAAACAGGAAAGTTGCCGACGGGACAAAAATCTATGGGCCAGTTAACTGAAACTCCCGGCCATGCATGGCCGAGAGTTCATCCAAAACCCTAGCTCCTTCTAGCCTATAAAAGAAGGGGTAGGGGTACTATTTGGAGGAGGAAAATTATAGCAAAGAAACTCTGCCCATTTGCCAAATCCATTTGTCCCAACCCTTTAGCCTTTCCTTAAGCCTAAGGAGAATTAACGCAAAGCATTTGGAGGACAAAAGAAGAGGAGGAGCACAGGATCAGGATCAAGGAGCAGTGGCTGGTATCAACATTGATTGTAAGTTGATTCATTTTGAAAATAATAAAAGAATACTTTTCTCATTCCAATGCATGACTTATCTATGATTTGTGTAATTTATGCTTAATTTCTAACCCTCAAGTAGAAAAATAACATGCATGCGTAGTGTTTTGTCTAGATTGTAGGTTAACTTTGGAAGGAGCAGCGTAAGTAAGAGGGAAAAGCGCAACGGAGGATCTACACCAAACATCAGTAAAAAGGTTAGTAGTTCCTTTCCATGCATGTGTCTTGAAAGAGAGGTTTAAGTTTTGGGTGGTAGGTTAAAAGGTCATTTCTTTAAGGTCAAAATATGCATGCAAATTTGACCCTAGTTTGCTAGTCTGTAGGGTATTATTTCCCAACAACAGAATTGGCGACTCCACCGGGGAAGATACTCTTTAGGGTTTCCGGATTTAGTTGAGTTTTTGGGTAGTTTAAGAGATTAGATTTTTTGTTTCTTTGCCTGTCTTTTTCAGTAAGGCCTGAGCTAGCAGGGAGCCTAGTTCTCTATACCAGTTTTCCCTGACTGTTGCTTGACGACAATTTTTGGGACACACAGAGGTACACGCGGCCTATAGAAGGCCTGCACGCATGTGCCTGCGCCCTAACCTTATATAGCCCGCGTTTGAATGCCTGTTGTAGAGGTTTCAGTAGTGTGTGGGAGTTTGGAGAGCTTGAGAGGCGGTCCTCCTCTTCCCTGTCAGAATTATACATTCTCAGGGGGCTTTCTGGACCCTGTCTGAGTCTTGCTGGTTCATAGTCTTGTCTCGGTTTGCTTTATTGCATTTTGTTATTCTTTGCAATTATTTTTCTTTTCCGTTGGAAGAAGCATACAAGCCTTCAGGAGACCCTGGTTATCAATACCAGAGGCCTCTTCCTGGTCTGGGCTGCCTGTGTCATTTTTGTATTAGAGTTTATACATACACGTGGCCTGTGCAAGTGCAACCCGCGGGTACAAGCGGTCTGGGGTAGCTCAGCACGCGTTTTCACGCGTGCTGTTTCAGTGATAGAGGCGTGCTTTGACAGGATGCTTTTCAATCAGGGTGGGGCAATCATCCCCTCCCATGGTGAGAAGTGTTCCTCTTGGGTGTTTGAGTCTAGGGTTGTGCAGTCAGTAGGTTAGGGCCTCTTACCCTTAGCCTGGTTTTTTCTTTGTTGATAATTGATAGAAAAGATTAAAAAGAAAAAAAAATTGTTTTATGGTTTTTAGACAAGTGTAAGAGTCGGTGCTTTCTTGATTGCCATTGTGTGTCTTTGCTCTGATTCTTTTCGATCTGTGCTTAAAGCCATAATTTGGTCTTGTTTTCTTGGTTTTGTGCTTGTTGGAATTTTCCCTTTGTTGCTTCATTTAGCACTTAATAATATATATATATATATATATATANTTTTTTTTTTTTTTTTCATTTTCTTCTTTGTTTGAAGATTGTGTTGTTGCATCAATAGCTAGGGAGAAGTCTTTTTGTTCATAATTTTTTTGCAGTGCATTTAGAGAATAAGTAGTTCATAGTTGAGAGAAAATTTCTTTATGTTTGCTGCATAAAATCTTAGCAAAATTGAAAAGAAAAAGAAGTCTTTCTTTGTGAAAAGTTGTTGATTTTTGCATTCAGTAAAAGTCTTTGTTTCCAAGATTTTTCATTCGTTTTTTCTTTGAGTCTTTACACATCATCATTTTCACCTTCATATCCCGTGACATAAAAAATCCCATAAAAGAAACGCTAATTTAAAATCTATTAGACTTTTTTTTTGTAGGGTTCATACACTAATTTAGGACTAGGGCCTTGGATTAGGTTGGAGAGGAAACTCTCCAAGGCCACTCAAACCAAACATTGGAGTCTGTGATAGGGAGTGTAGAAGTCTAGTTACGTGGAAGTTATCTGGGACCCCCCTCTAACACAGGGGATAAACACGAGGTCGTGTGAGGAAAGGTAGCGGAGATAACCCCTCCAAAGCTGGACCAAGTGTAGTGGAGAACACATATCGAGGATTTGTCTTGGGATTCCGTTGTTTGCATTTTCCATGGGGCTTCGTGGATCTTGAATCCGTTCGAGGTCCTCAGTTGTCTTCTGGACCATTTTCTCTCGATACCCTAGATAGGTTTCGGGCTTGATACCCTGCTCATTGTGGTCTACCCGACTATCGACTATACCCGCCTGGTGATTGTTCGCGTGCTGGCAAACTAGTTGCCAATCTTTTTTAGGGACATACACAGGTGACTGTGGGGGTATACCGCGGTACCTAGGACAGACATCGGGCCACGCTTTGCAGAGTATACCCAGAGGGTGATTCCGTTTTCGAGTTTCACTTGCACCGGTAAGTTGCTCTAGTGTTGGTTGTTGTAACTGTTCTTCAAAATAAGTTAGTGATTGCTTGTCTTATCTCTTAGGGGCTTCCTTTTTAGTGTGTGTTACTGTTTGATCATGTAGAATACCTTAGTGTGTCTTGGATCTTCTCACACAGTGGAGGATCCCAAGCTCCGCCAGTCACAAAGGCTCTTGGGCCTGCCGCCGGTTATACTGGAGCCACCCCCGCCACCATTGAGGCGGAAGCTAGACCAACAAGGGTCTTTCGAAGCAACCAGGTTACAAACCATTGAGCCCAAACAACTCCTGGAGGATTCAATCACCAATATTGGCTCGGTTGAAACCCCAACCACTAATACTTGGCCATTGGTCATTGTACCAATCCATTTTTACGAATGCATGTCAGTGCCTCACACAGTTATGGAACCAAACGTTGTTACTTCCTCTCGGAATTCTTCCATTCCCACCACCGTTGCTACCAAAGGAGAAGAATCTCCTAACTTGCCATCGTCGATCCGAGCCACCATGGTCTCGGCCGTAACTACGTCATATAGTGGACCAAACCCATCTATCGTGACGGCCACAAATCCCTTCACACCTAGTGCGACAGGCCCTCCGTTCTCATACGGTATGCCTAGTTCGGGTACAATTCCTGCACTCACTTACTCCACTTTGCAGACTTTGGGTCTGGGGGAAGGGAGCTCTAATGCTCCTCTGCAAGGTCAACTTGATGGCATTCCTGTCCCTTTTAATTCTTTTCCTTACGCTGGAGGTCATACCTCTCCTTCGTCCCCTTCGCTTGGTGGTCTACATCAGCAGTCCACCGCACAGGCTGCACACACGAGTCTGTTTGGAGCCGGGAGTCAAGGCACACCTGTGCAAACTCTGTCGGTAGGTTCATCACCATTTGTTTGGAACATGACGTTTGGTAACAACACTTTCGTATCCATTGCTTTCCCATCTGGGAGCACTCCCATTTTTTGACAGTCTACTCCGGCGCAGGGTACTATTGTTGCGCCGATGGCACATATAGCATGACCTTGGAACTCAGGACAAGGATTTGTTCCCTCCTCTGGAATGTCGTTCTGGGGTAATTCTTTCCACAGCCAATGGAACCCTGGACAGACCACTATGCCTCTCCCAGCGGGACCGACATGGGGTAATCCTTCCCAAAGTCCATCAAACACGATGAATGCCCAACATCCTATGTCCTTTATAGGGAATCAACCAATGATGTCTCCACAGATGCAAAATCCTTACGTTGGTCAGGGCCATGGTTTCTACCAGAATCCAGGCCAACAGCCAAACTTTTCCTGGCAACCTGGTGCTAGTCAAACTCCAGGACCCTTTTTCCCAGGCTATGAGTAGCAACCCAAACTACCATTCCTGACGACGTTACACTTGCCAGATTTGACAAGGTTGTTAAATGATCCTATTTGTCACGATCCACGTTGGCCTCCTATGCCAACGAAGTTGCCTTCATACATTCCAAAGTTCGAGGCCAAGCCTAACGAAGATCTAGGTGATCACGTGACTACCTTCCATCTTTGATGTTCATCCAATTCATTGAAAGATGACTCCGTCCAGTTGTGATTGTTTCAATGCACTCTTATCGGGAGTGCCATGGAATGGTACATCGAGCTTGATCACTCAAGATACTCTTCTTTTGGTGAACTGGCGATGGCCTTCCTAAACCATTTCCAGTTACCTATGAGATATGACGCTGGCACAGAGTTGCTTGCCAATTTCGAACAGACGACAGCAGACCATATCTCTGATCATATCGGAGAGTGGAGACGCCAAAAGAGTCTAATCAAAGTACCAGTCCCACCAACATTCCTTCTTGAGTGGTTCCTTAAGTCTTTAGTCCCATAATTATCCAAAGACATCGCGACTTCAGGAGTTTTCTCTGAATAAGATGCCATCATTAGGGCTCAACAGTTTGATCTTATCTATTCTCAGTCTGGTTTATTGTACAACATCCTGCCGGATGCACCATGATCGATACTAGATAAAACTAGACAGAGAGCTGGACCACATGCCGATGGTATTGTGGGCTCAGCAAAAACCAAGCCCGTTGAGCAATTGACAAAGAAATTGCAACAATTATCTATACAACACTCAGTGGCCAGCCAGACTACTGCTTTGGTTGCTCCTCCTACCCAAATGTCGGAAGTACACTCTGTGCAGACGACTAACCCAAAGGCCACCCAGCAGCCTGAAGGGAAGAAAAAACAACGAAAGAAGGGTAAGGG
>ML788390.1:593407-639296 GCA_009831015.1 Picea engelmannii
AATTCCCAAGTGGTGGGAGGAATGTGTGCTGGTGGAACGCATGCAGTTCCATGGGTGACAAGTGTCAACCCTGGTGCATGCAAATAAAATGGCCAGGGTGAGCCATGAGTAGGTTCCATTCCCATTCCACCAGATTTTCTGAACGCGTACGGAGCTCTGAGAAGTATGACTAACCCGACTCCTATAGAGAACCTTCGGGAGACCCGATGACTCAAATGTCTGTGTCTGATTCTGAGAAATCTTGTGCGTGTAACCCCAGCCTACGAGAAGCCTGTGTTGATTTTGGGGAAGAGTATTTGCTTGTTCGAAAAAGCTGAGCGAGCCTATGCGAGCATTCCCTATTCTGAAGACGTGACTGTGAAGCCATCCTATGATTGTCGAACCAGTTTTTGGAAATCCTGTGTCTGTTTTCCCATGGGATTGTTGAGACTACGCAGTATTGGACTACGTGAGGCTTGTTGGCCTGTGAGCGACTCCCTCCAGGTGAGAGAGTGTGCAGGGGAAGGAGAGAACTCCTGGAAGGAACCTTGTAGCTACCATAGAGCTCGGAGACTTCCGTTCTGGTCTGTTCTTGTAACCCAAGGTAAGGGAGATTGGCAACCGAAGGACTGTTCAGGTGACAAAGAAGGTGCATTCTCTTGGGGTGGAACATGCATGTAGGGAATGAGGGTCTGTGGGCAGTGACCGTGGGAGATTCCTGGGAGAGCATTCCATCCTTGTGGTTGTGTGTGACTGTTTTCCCTGTAACCTTAGCCTGAGCCTAGATTCCTTGCCTTGGGGTGGAGCTTAGTCCCATCTTGGGGGTGACCCACTGCTGAGTTGATGAGCAGTGTGGTCTAAGGCTGGGAGGTTCGTGGAAGGCCTGCATTCGGTTGGTGGATCCCACCATTGTTACACGATAAGTGTCTAACTATGTTTTATCACATTTTATCATGTCTCTACTGTATATGTTATCATGTTTTCCGCTATGTATACGAGTTAATATGGAATGCTATGGATTGTTTAATTATAGTAGTAATGATATGTTTTACTCTGAGTTAAATGTGTTTATTTGTTTAAATGCATGGGATATATGATATCTGTATGAGCTTTGTACAAATGGTGTGTACAAATGAGTATCAGAGCGTGAGTAAGCCTAGAGTTCCGAAATGGGTGTGCTACAAATTGGTATCAGAGCGATTAAACAAAGTAGCAGAAAAGGTGTGCTACAGAACCCTTTGTCAATGCACTCCTTGCAAACAATTCAACTACACTCCTTGCAGGAACTCTTGCTCAAATAGAGAAACAATTGAAACTCATCCCTTCACCCTTTCCTCTTAGATTTCAAACATTCATCAAGAAATCACTCATACATAGAATAAAAGCAATTGCATGACAGAAAGAGTAAAACATTCATGAGCATAACATTCAAAAATGCATATACAGAGAATATTTGAACACCATGAGTCTGAATCAAATACTTCTTTGTATTAATCCATAACTTTTGTACATGGAGTTCTTCTACATAGCTCTCTGCTTCTCCTCTCTATGCTATATGCTCTCTGTTCTCTTCTCTATGCTCTATGCTCTATGTTCTCTTCTATACGCTCTATGCTCTTTGTTCTCTTCTATGTTACAATACACAATGAGGGTGTCTATATCCCGTTTCCCTCTCTCATTCTAAAATGTCAAATCTAGAATTAAATTCTATCTCTTGCATTAACTACCATAGATGCCTTTTACCTACTAAGGACTAGAGTGGATCGCTCAAGGTCCATTTACATTATATAAGTGTGCCTCCACTTGATGGTTTCATTAATGTTTCAAGATATTTCAAAATTTCCACTGGCGCTTTTCCAGATGTCCATTGTCTCCACGCTGGCTCGCTTGAGATGCTCTTGCATCAGGTGATTAGGGTTATATGAATTGTAGGTTATAGTGGTTATGCATATAGCTTAGGGGTTATATGGATTATATGTTACAGAGGTTAATGAGTGTCAATAGATATTATACTGATTAGGAGATATTGGTGTTATGGAGGATATGTTTTTAGAGTTATAGGAATGATTTTTATTAAGGTTTTTATCATTTCCTTGTAATGAATCATACAGGTTAGGGGTTATAACAATTATAAGGTTAAAAAATATGAGTTGTTAAGGATATGGAATAAGGATTATAGATGTTAGTGTATTTAAAGGTTATATATATTAGTAGTTGTATGAGTTAGATGTTACCATGGTTACACATTTTTAAGGGACATATGGGTTAGTGGTTATATGGGTTATTATGGTTAGGGTATATGGACTATAAAGGTTAGGGTTTATACAGGTCATATGGATTAGTGGTTATATGGATTAGGGTTATAAGTTTTATGGTATATATGCATTAATCATTATAAGGGTTACATGAGTGTTGGTTGAGGGATGGAAGGGGATATGAGTTATAAATAATATAAGGGATGGGGTATGTTGTGATGGGATATATGGGTAAATATTTGAATTGTATACACAGTATAGGGATTTACCTTTATAAGCATTCAAGGTTAGAGTGGTTAAGGATTACATGCTTGAGGTTAGGGGTTAAACATATTTGGTATTATAGGTTATAAGGATTAATATTTACAAGCATTAGGTGTTATAGGGTTATAGAGGTTATAATTAATGTTATGGTAAATTTTTATAGTGGTTTGGGATTAGGGTATAAAGGTTTGGAGCTATAACAATTGATGACTGGTGCTTTTATGAATGAAGGTATATAGTTCTAAAGTGTTATAATGTTAAATGTTGAACGATTTAAAGGGGTTCTATGTTTTGTGTTATAGGGTTTAAAGTCATTAGGATAGGTTTTGGTGTTATAATATAATGTCGATAAAGGTTAAAGGTTGTAATGTTTGGGTATTTCTATCAATAAGGGCTATAGGGTTAAGGGTTCATAGGGTTTATAAGAATTACGCATTAGAGGTTATAAAGTTTAGGTTTTACAATGGTTATAGTATTATAGTTATGTTTTATATTGGTTATGGACTATAGTGATCAAGTATCATGGATTCTAGGTGTTATTTATAGTAGAGGGGAAGTGTTTTAGAGGACATGGGTTGTAATTATTAGGTATAAGGAACAATGGGAATTATATGTATTAGTATCATAGGTATTATGATAATTTGGGGTAGGGATTAGGGTTCATATGAATTAAGGGTAATCTAGGTTATATGTAAGAGGGATTAGGAACTATAGTGTTGAGGGTTATAGTGATTAGAATTTATAAGGGTTGGGTTTTAAGGGTTAAATTGGCTATGGGATAGGTGTTACTATTTAGATTTTAATAGTGATATGAGTTAGGAGTTATGAGGGTTATATGGTTTAGTATCTATGACTTACATTAGTTAAGAATTTGGGATAATCAGGTTTGGAGGAAAAGGGTTATAGGTTTTAGGTTTATAGAGAACAAGGGTGGGTAGTTAAATATATTTATAGGGAATATAAATGTAAGATTTTATAGGATTAACATTTAGCAGATATGATGGTTAAGGGTTTCATAAATGATAGATTGAGGGTTATAGGGTTTATATTAATCAAGGTTTACCAATATTAAGACTTATTGTAATTATGGATAACATGTTAAGGGTTTTAGGATGTAGTTATTATATGGGAGATATGTTAAAAAACTTTAGGTAATATAAGTGTGATTGAGGTTATAAGATTTAGTAGCTATTAATGTTAGGGGTCTATTTTTATAATAATTTGTGGTTAGAGGTGCTTGGAATTAAGGGTTTATAATATGGGCTATGTGGTTGTGTTATATGTTATTATGGTTAAACGTGATGTGTTAGGGTTTACAAATTATTATAAGGATTATAAATATTAGGTTCTAAATATTATGATAGGTGTTTGGAGGGTTCTAAATATTAGTGATTTTTGGTTAATCGCACAAGTATTAAAAGCTATTGGAGTTATGTATTCTATGTGTCATGGCATAAAAAGTTTAACCATTATATGTAATAGGGGTTATTAGGGTTATATTAATTGTAGTTTATAATAAGGTTTCCTAATAAGGTGTCATAAAGTGTAGGTGTTATAAATATTATAAGGTTATCATTTATGAGTTGTCAATGGTAGGGAATAAGGATTATAGATGTTAGGGTATATAAGGGTTATATGGGTTAGGGGTTACCATGGTTATACAAGTTAAGGAGCACATGATTTAGTGGATATATGGGTTATCAAGGTTAGGGGATATGCATTATAGAGGCTATGGTTTATAAAAACTATATGGATTAGTATTTATATAGATTAGAATATACGGGTTATGAGGGTTATACTGATTAAGGGATATTTGAGTTAAGGTGGGTTAGGTACCTTTTAAACCAATAGTAATGGGGTCACATATTATAGGTGTTAAAAGGATTTGTAAGGTTTTGAGATTAGTGATAATATGGCTTATAGGGTTAATGGTTCATTAGGTTTATAGGAGTTGGGGATTAAAATTTATATAGTTTAGGGTTTATAATTTTTAATTATTAGTAGTTATAAGGTTATGGTATTATGGTTAAGGGTTATATGGGTTAGGGAATATTGTGGTCAAGCACCAATGATTATAGGTAATAGGTGTTATAGAGGTGAAGTGCTTTAAATGATATAAATGTTAAATGAATAATGGGCATAGATTAGGGTTCATATGAGTTAAGGGTAATATGGGTTATATGTATGAGGGATTAGGAACTATAGGGTTAAGGGTTAAGAGTTATAGTGATTCGAGTTTATAAGGGTTGATTTTTAAGAGTTAGATTGGTTATGGGATAGGCATTACAAGATACAAAGGAAAATTTGTAGAGGGTATATGTATTAAACATTATAGTTTAGCAATGATAGGCGTTATAAATTATAACATTTATATGGTTTAGTATCTATGAATTATAGTAGTTAAGGGTTATGGAAAATAACGTTTAAAGGTAAGTAGTTAGAGGTTTCAAGGTTATAGAGGATCATGGTTAGTACCTAAATATTGTTATATGGCATATGCATGTAAGGGTTTATAATACTGAGGGGTAAGGGTTATAAGAATAAAATATTTTATATATTAAGGGATTTCGGTTATAGAGGTTTTATATGAATTATGAGTTATCAAGATTAGACATTATTATAATTAAAGATTACATATTACAAGTTTCATGATTTATTTGTTATATGGGTCATTTGTTATATCTTTCACGTATTATAAGCATGATTGAAGTTATAAGAGTTATAGTTTTATAGTAATTAATGATTATATGGGCATGGATTTAGGGATTTATAATAGAATTTACATGTTTAGGTTATATGTTATAAGGGTTAGGGTTTGGGAGTTATATATTTTATAAGATGTATTTATTAAGGGTCATATATATTAGTGATTATTTTATTGGCCATAGGGGTTAAAAGCTATAGGATTTACATATTATATGTGTTAGTAGATAGATAGGTTAATGATTAGATGCAATAGGGGTTAATAAGGTTAAATTAATTACATGCTATAATGGTTAAGGGTGCATGGTAGGGGTTATAGGGATTATGTGCCACAAATGTTGTAATTTTAGGAGTAATAGGTTCTTAAGGATTCAGGATCATAAGAATGAGGGGTGGTAGAGATTATAGGGATACAAACATTATACAGATTATAGATGACATGTATTTAGAGTTATAGGGATTATTTATCTTAAATGTTTTATGTTTTCTGGTAAGGCATAGTAAGGGTTAAGGCTTATAAGTGTCAATGTTTGTGGGTTATGCAATTTTAGGGTATTTTTTAGTGGCGAATTTTCAATGATTTACTTTGTTTTGACTTATATATATATATATATTCACTAATTTGTCATTTTCCCTTTAAAAATCCAATTTATAGAAGGGGTTAAGAGTTATAGATATTATAAGGGATGGGGTATATTATGAGGGGATATATGAATACATATTTAAATTGTATACACATTACAAGGATTACAATTTATAAGCCTTCAAGGTTATAGTGATTAATGATTAGATTCATGAGTTCAGGGGCTATACATATTGGTTATTATAGATTATAGGGATTAAGAGTTATAAGAATTTGGTGTTATAGGGACTAGTTGCTTCATATGGGTTATAGAGGTTATAATTGATATTAGTGGTTTGGGATTAGGGGTTAGGGGTTATAGATGTTAGGAGTTATAAGGATTCTTGATTGGTTCTTATATGAATGATGGGATATAGTTTTCAAGAGTTATAATGTCAAATGTTGAAGGATTTAAAGGGGTCTGGGATATATGGGTTATAGTGTTTACATTCATTAGGTAGTAGTTGGAGTTATAAGAAAAAGGTTTTGGTGTTATAGTGTAAGGATGATAAGGGGGTTAAGGGTTGTAAGGGTTGGGGATTTTTGACAGAAGGAGTTATAGGGTTTATAAGGTATATGGATTAAAGTTATATAGTTTAGGGTTAATAGTGTTTGATCATTAATTATTATAACGGTTATAGCATTATGTTTAGTGGTTATGTTGGTTATGGACTATAGTGGTAAAAAATCAATGATTATAGGTATTAGTTGAACTTGTAGAGGTTAATTGTTTTAGAGGATAGTGGTTGAATTATTAATTATTGGGAGTGATAAGGATTATAGGTATCGTTGTTATAAGTGTTATGAGAATCAGGGATAGGTATTGTTAAGTTTTTACTTATACAACTAGAAATTAATGTTTTTATTTATTATTATAATCCTTTAGCACATTAGTTGTATAAATAAGATCACTGAAAGAGTGGAAATCATAGAAACAATAGAGACACATAGATTATCCTGGGAAACCCTCATGGGAAAGAACACCCAACAAAAACTTCCTCAATATAGATAGACAAAAAAAAAAGTAGAAGATACTCCTCTACTCCTTCACTAGGAAAGAGTAGTGCACCACTTAACCAAGAGATACTGCAAGATACCAGATATTAAAAGTATGCAGAACATAAATAAAATGCTAGAAATGGAAAAATAACAGTAATATAACCAACATAATCTGCACAATAACACATAAATGATATAAGAACAACAACAAAAATAACACTTCCATTCAGAAAGCAATGTTCATGGGCCTCTTCGAGGGGGAAACCTCTAGTCAAGCAACACTCTGTTACTATAACCTCCAAGCTAGGGTTTTCATACCCTCAACCCTTATTTATACTAAATATGTCTATCAAGAGAAGCATCTAGAGGAAGATCTTTCTAGAAAGTGAAAAATTCTATTAGGTCTTCTTACATCCGCCTTATTTTATTTTATTGAAAGGCCTTATTAATATTGACCTTTATTACATCCGAATATATTGATCTACCTATGTGCGGGTTAGGACCCTAACATGTCCGCCCTCTTAAAAACAACCTTGTCCTCAAGGATTGAGATGTGGAAACTGTTGCAGAATGGTAGTTGGTTCCCAAGTGGAATCTGCTGGAGTCATATCTTTCCACTAGACTAGCACTTCCTTGATGGTTCTCTGACACAAGCGACTCTCACGCTGGTCCAAAACTTCTTTTGGCTGTAGCCAAAGGGATCCTTCTTTAACAAACTCTGGAAGGTTGGTTTGAATTTGGCACCTAGTTCAAATCACCTTCTTTAAGCATGAAACTTGAAAAACAGGATGTAGCTTCGACTGACTGGGTAGAGCTAACTGATAGGTGACTTGTTCCACATGGTTGAGAACTGTATAAGAACCATAAAATTTGGGCGCTAGCTTCTGACAATGCTCAGCCTTGAGGGAAGTTTCCTTGTATGGTTGCAGTCAAAGAAACACCTGATTCCCTTCTACAAATTGATGTTCAGAGCGACCTTGATCTACTTGTTGCTTCATGCGATTCTATGCCATGACCAAGTTCTCTTTAAGGGTACGAAGAATATCCTCTTGAACTGTAAGTGTTTGGTCAGCCACCTAGAGGTTTGAGGTACCCGGTAAGTATGAGAGAACTGAAGGTGGATTCTATCCATATACCGCTTCAAAAGGAGTCATGCATGTAGCTGTATGGTAGGAAGTGTTGTACCACCATTCAGCTAGGGGTAACCATTGAGCCCACTGTTATTTTTTTTCAGAGGCAAGACATCTCAGATATGTTTCCAAACACTTGTTGACAACTTTCGTTTGAAAATTAGTCTGGGGATGATAAGATATGTTGAGATGCAATTGGGTGCCCTATAACTTAAACAGTTCTTGCCAAAAATTGCTTGTGAAAGTTGGGTCATGATCAGAAACAATAGAGTGTGGCATGCCATGAAGCTTGAAGACCTAGTCCATGAAAATTTGAGCCACCATGGATGCAGTAAATGGGTGTTGAAGAGTGAATAAATGAGCATACATGGAAAGGCGATCCACAACCACCATTATGACTGATTTATTCCCTGATTTGGGTAAGCCGGTAATAAATTCCATAGAGATATCCTTCCAAATAGTAGGTGGAATCGGAAGAGGTTGTAGTGTGCTCGGATATTTGACCGTTTCTCCCTTGTTGAATTGACACACCTCACATTCAATGAAAAAATTATGAATATCCTATTTCATACCCTCCCAGAAAAAAAAATGTTTGACCCTGTCATAGGTTTTGGTGAACCCTGAGTACCCCACTGTGGGTGTAGCATGAAGCTCAAAAAGTACCCTGGATTTAAGCTTTGATTGTTTTCTTAAATATAAACAGCCTCTGTATCGAAGCTCATCCTGGAGCCAAGAGTACCCTGGGGGAGCCAAAGCATTGGTCTACAATTGCTGGGTCAGATGCGAACTTTTGGGATCTTGTAGCCATTCCTGGCACACATATTGGAGCCAATTGGGTACAATGAAGGAAAGAGAAAAAAGGGATCCTTCTTCTTTATATTTTTGGGACAGTGCATCTTCCACTACATTATCTTTTCCCTTCTTGTAAATCATCTCATAATAATATCCAAAGAGCTTAGTCACCCATTTTTGTTTCTTTGGGGAGGAAATGCATTGTTCCAAAAAGTACTTGAGGCTTTGATGGTTGGTCTTAATTTGGAAGCGTTTCCCCAAGAGATAAAGGCACCATAGATCAATGACATGCAAAATAGCCAACATTTCCTTTTCATAAATGGGTTTTCTTAGATTCCTTTCAGACAGTTTCTTTCCGGTGAAGGCCAAAGGTCGACCCTCTTACATAAGGGTAGTGCCAATTCCTTTCCCTGAGGCATCACATTCCAACACAAAGGTCTTTGTGAAATTAGGAAGGGCCAGAGCCAGAGTGGTGCACATGGTCGTCTTCAAGGTTTGAAAATATTGAGAAGCGACTGGAGTCCAAGTGAAAGAGTTTTTTTTAGGAGAGCAGTGAGAGGTGTTGTAATATTTCTGTAGTTCTTAACAAACTTGCGATAATACCCTGTTAAGCCCAAAAATCCACACAATATTTTTAGAGTCTTTGGGTGCGACAAGTGTTGCATAGCTTCAATCTTTTTCAGATCCACCCTGATGCCATCCTTGCCAATGAGATGACCCAAGTATTCTACTTCTGAGGCACCAAAATCACATTTAGACTGTTTCAGGAAAAGTTGGTGCTGAGAGAGTAGATGGAGAACTTGATCCACATGAGTAAGATGGTCTGTCTAGGTTTTTCTATAGATGAGGATATCATCAAAGAAAACTAAGACAAAATGATGGAGAAAGGGATGGAAGACATGATTCATGAGGCTTTGGAAGGTGGAGGGGGCATTACACAAGCCAAAGGGCATGACCAAAAACTTATAGTGGCCCTCATGAGTTTGAAAGGATGTCTTGGGAATGTATGCCTCTTTCATATGTATCTGGTGATAGCTCGAGTGACTATCAAGTTTAGTAAATAATTGGGCACCACTCAATTCATCCAGGAGGTCATCAATGATAGGAATGGGAAATTTGTCTTTAATGGTCAGTTTGTTGAGGGCACGGAAGTCAGGACACATTCTCCAAGAGCCTTCTTTCTTCAGGACCATGACTACAAGAGAAGAGTAAGGGCTCATACTAGGGTGGATAACGCCTGCATTAAGGAGTTCCTGGACCATTTTCTCAATTTCATTTTTTTGTGAAAAGGGGTGGCGATATGGATGGATGTTTGGAGGAAGGCTTCCTGGTACAAGGGGAATGAAATGATCATGAACACTACGGGAAGGAGGGAGTCCTTGGTGAGTGGAAAATACCATTTGATGTTTAGAAAGGAGGTCTTGGAGGTCATGCGGCACCGGGGGTGTCTTTGTTGCTTGTATGGCATGGAGTTGAGCAATGAAACCATAATGAACTTTTTTGATCATCTTTTCCATGCGATGGGAACTAATGACCTCAGGTGAAGCAATAGTGATGCCTTGGAATTTATATTGATGGCCTTCCTGGTCGAATTGCATGGTTAATGCCTTAAAATCCATGAGAATGAGACCCAAAGTTCTTAGCCAATATGCACCCTACACAATGTCACAACCACCCATGTCGATAGAAAACATATGGGATTTTAGGTGGTAGTCACCGATTTGGAGACACACATTTTCACAGTTCCCTCCACATTTCATGGAACCACCATTGGTAATCATGATTTGGAAATTGTTGACAGCATGGATGTATCAATGAGTTTCTTGGGCAATGAGACGATGAATAAAATTATGGGAGCTTCCGCTATCGACCAGAATGATGACCTTCTAATGCTTGATGTAACTGATTAACTTGAGGGTTTGGGGAGTGCAGAAGCTAGTGAGAGCATTGAGGGAAATGATGGGTTCTACTTCAGGAGGGTCTGAGGGAGGGGTTATGTTAGTGATTTCAGGTGACTCAGACACAAGGGGAGTTTCAACATCCTCTTCCGAAATATCCTCAGAGATGGCCATAAAAATCTTTTGTTCCTTACACTTGTGGCCTGAGAAATATTTTTCATCACAATTATAACAAAGGCCTTTGAGTTGGCGTTCATCCATTTCATCCCTGGTCAATTTTTGGATCTTTAATGGGGCGGGGGGAGTAGTGGGAGTTATGGGTTTAGGGCGAGGGATAAACGAGGTTTTTTTTATTTTGAGAGGATACAACTTGTTGTGCTTCTTTAGCTCTTTTAGTAGCCTCCACCCAACTCAAGGGTCATGCCATGAGGACATGGGCCTGAATCTCCTCCTTGAGGCCACTGATAAAACACTCTCGAAAGAAAGCATCAACCATGCCCTCTATTAAAAAATCCAGGTGCTCAAAGGTAGCTATGAAGTCTTCTACTATTACTGATTGTTTCAACTTTGTCAAATGACACAAATGGTTGTTGTCTATGTCAAAGCGTTCATAAAGCTCAATCACAAATTGGGTCTAAGAAATATACCCTTGACGGGAAGTTTTTCTCCATTATCACCATTGCCAATGTTCTTGATCTAGATGGAGAATACCATAGTAGAGTTTGGCCAAGTCATTTGTAATGTCGTATAAAGAGAAATAATGTTCCATTTGGGTTACCCAACCAGTGGGGTCTGAGCCATCAAATTTTGTCACATCCACCAGTGAAAGGCATAGGTCACGTTGAAAGTGATGGGGGTGAAAGGTATGGGAATGGGAGGAATGTCTGCCTTCAGTCTTTGGAGGTGCTTCTGAGAAAGGGTCATCTGTAGGGATCTTCAGTTTGGTGCAGAGTGATACAAACACAGATTCAAGCTGGGTGGTCAGTTCTTTTTTGACTTCCTCCATTGAGGATTGCATGGTTGTATTTATGGTTGTATTGATGGATGAGTTGATGGAGGCAATAGTAGCACTGAGTTGTTTCACTTCTTTTTGGGTCTCGAGGAAACTATATTGCAAGGTGTCGAAGCGAGATTCTAGATCTTGGCTACGGGTATGGGCCATGAGGATGGGTGAACTAAAAAGGAGTGGGTGGGGTCAAATTGTTTTCTAAAAAATGATATGGATGAATGTAATAAGAGTGAAGAGATGAATCCAATAGAATAGGTCTCAAATAATGGTGAAAAATTTTCCATGCTTTTTTTTTATTTTTTTTTACACCTATGGAGTTATACTCCAGTATAAAGAATATTGTAGTGATGAAATCCCAAAATGCTTAACCAGAATAAATGTGTATTTACTTGGCAACCCGAACACAGTTGTGCGGTAATAGATCTTGTCTGTTTTAATTTGTTTATGTTTCTGTCCCCCAAGGGTTAGGTATTCAAGGGTTCTAAAGACAAGGGTTTTCCCTGTGATACAACTCTCTGATATACATGTGGGGTTGAGTAGTAGTACTCCGCCCAATATCTCAGGGCACTAACTAAGGAGGATAGACCATACCCTTAGCCGTACTACCTGACTACCTAGGTACTAGAGAGTATCTTCCCAAGTGTTGTTCTCGGTAACACTATAGCAGTTTGGCAGCCGATAGGTTTATCTAAAGAGGGATTCAAGAAATATAGGTCGATCCATACACAGGTCCTATCTAATGCACTACCACTCGAAGGGGTACCAACATGGGTTACAAGGGTGGCCAACATATGTGCGCTTAAGAACCACTTGTATTTCCTTCATGTATGAATCCCTAAACCGTGGGTTTATGCATGTAACGACAGATCTCTATGGCTTAAAGATGCCAGAATATGTCTCTACCCTGGAAAAAAAATTCCCACAATTTCTGCCAAGGAAAGTGCTCTGATACCACTTGCAATATACCAGATATAAAAAATATGCAGAAAAGAAATAAAATGCTAGAAATGGAAAAATAACAGTAATATAACTAGCATAATCTCCACAATAACACATAAATGATATAAGAACAACAATAGAAATAACACTTTGATTCAGAAAGAAATGTTCACGGTCCTCTTCTAGGGGGAAACCTCCAGTTGAGTAGTGCTCTCTTATAATAATCTCCAAGATAGAGTTTTCATACCCTCGACCCTAATTTATACTAAATATGTCTATCATGAGAAGCATCTAGAGGAAGATCTTTCTAGAAGCGAAAGCTTCTATTAGGTCTTCTTACATCTGCCTTATTCTATTTTATTGAAAGGCCGTATTAATATTGACCTTTATTACATATGAATATATTGATCTACCTATGTGTGGGTTAGGACCCTAATAGATACCAAGAGATAGATCAAAACCCGCCTTGATGTCACCCCTAGTTGCAACAACTACTCCTCCAAGACTTGCACATTTTTTCCTCTTGTTTCAAAGCACCTGAGTGAGTGTACAAATGAGGTGCTAGCCTCCCTTATAAATAGTGGTATGGCCAGCCTAAAATTAGTTCTAGGCACCTATCACTTTACCCTCTTAATTTACATTTAAATTGTCAAGGCACAATATGGCCAAATTTTACAAAGGAATAATATGGCCTAATTAACAAATATAATATAACAATATTATTCAAAACTCCTTATTAGGTACAATATTCTTCAAAGCTAAAATATGTCAACACTCCCCATTAACAAGAAGGTTATTCCACTAACAACATCAATAAAAAATGACTAGACTCAATACAACATCAAGAGGAGGAGATATCATCATCAACATATGGAACAATGTCTGTCATATCTATAAATCATCAGAAATTTTTCTCATCATCAACATCAGTAGAAACTGAGTATCATCATCATCTATAGTGCAGAACTAGAGTAAGACCATCATCATCAACATCAAAAACATGAAGCTAGAACAAAAACATCAATGGTAGCATAATGAGACAGTAGCATAAAAAGTAGCAACAACAACAACAATAGTGGGCACTCCGATAGACTGTCCATCTAGACCTTACAGGATTTGTCCAGGAATAAGAAAACCCCTAGGATATAAATCCCAATGAGATGCCACACTACTAACCATAGAAAGTATATACATACATAGGCACTATGAAAGACCATCCATCCAAACCTTACATGATCTGTCTAGGGATGATCAATCCATTAGGATATGAATCCTAATGAGCTACCCTGTTGGTGGTTAGGATACCATAGTATCATCAACGTTACTCCCCCTTTCAAGGGAAGTCCTTTTAGAATACACTAATATTGTCTCAAAAGTACTCAAACTTCACATGAAACAAAGGCTTATTCAACACATATGCTACCTCCTCATATGTGCAAGCATACTGGAGATTCACATCTCCCTTCTATACCATATCACGAATGCAGTGGTATCGGATCTCAATTTTCTTCATCATATCGTGGAACATTAGGTTCTCTTTCATATTTATGCAACTTTGGTTATCACAAAATATCATGGTAACATGCATCTCTAGGTCAATATAGACCTATCAACAACATTCGAAGCCATATGGATTCACAAGTGGCGAAGCATGCTACATTGTAATCCACTTCTTTTGTACTGAGAGAATACTAGATTTATTCCTGATTTTCAATGAATTCATGACTGAACCAAAACTGAAACAACATCCTAAAGTTATTTTTATGTCTGAAGCACTTCCATCTGAATCTGAATCAGTATAGCCATACAATATGAAGTCATAATCTCTAGTATAATAGAGGCCATAGTCCAACGTACCCTTAAGGTATCTCATCACATGATTTGCAGCTAGAAGGTGAACACGTCTAGGATCCACTAGATACTGACTCAAGGTGTTCACAAAAAAGAATATATCTGGTTTGGTATTCATTTAGATACATCAATGAACCAACCACCTGTCTATATAGAGTAACATTGACTATTTTTGATGAAGTATCAACCAATAACCTCATATTCTTCTCCATAGGAGTGGACATGGATTTACAGTCCATCATATCGAATCTCTTCATAATTTCCACATAATAATTTCCTTGATTAAGGAAAATCTCTCCTGCGATCTTCCATACTTCAATACCTAAGAAATAGTGCATCGGGCATAGGTACTCCATTTCAAATTTAGCGGAAAGATTCTTCTTACAATCGGTGATGAGATTTTCTTCATATATCAATAATAATCCATCCACATATAACAAAAATATAACTGTTCCATCATTCTCAATTTTTAAGTAATGGTTGGGATCACCTTTACTCTTGGTAAAGCACAAGCTCATCAAAAAATTATTAATCATTTCATACCAAGCTCTTGGATCTTGCTTCAACTTGCAGAGACGAGTCTTCATGTCCTGTACTTCCAAACCAAATTTTCACATCACATTGTACCAACCTGGTACACTTGATTAGTTGCAACTCAATCTGCATAATCATGTGTTGGTTCTATATTATGCTTTCAAAAAAGCACTATTTGTCTCACTACTTGAGAGTACATCCTCTACTTTTTCTACAATTGTTCCTTCTAGAAATGGGAATTTGCACCTATAGTTTCTCTTTCTGAAGCTGAGAACAACTACGCCATTCTCACTATAGTTTTTGAACTCTTAGAGTAGCTCCTCTACTCCATCATGACAACAGGTTCATCTGAAACTGAGAATGGCTCAATCACTGACACTGAGGGTAGGTTATCATATTTCTATTGAGGTAACTCAGTCTTCTATTGTAGTCACATCTCCATGGCTCAACTAATCTACTACACCAACTGGTACTAGAGATATCTTAATCTGAAATATAGGGATTTCCATAACTTCTCCCTATGAATTTCATACTGTATCGAATTTTTTTAATGAATCATGTTTGTTATATATATACTTTTTTTTATTACTGGAGCAAGTGTCTCATCATAGTATTCTCCCTTTTGCTGGGATAATCCTCTAGACACAAATCAATATTTGTATTGTTATCTGCAACATGATTTATCTCGTAGACCAATCTTGTAAGACACCACTAACTTCCATTTTGGTATCAAGTAAAATTCCATATCCCAGTCCTTCTGACTGGATTCCTCCTTTGTCACTGAAAAAATGGAATATTCCCAAGAGATTTCATATCTCCTAGAAGTATCTGAAGCTATGATATGACCTTCTCAACCTATGGCATCTTTCTGTCAATCCTGGAAGACATCTATTTCTCCCATCAAAATTTGAGGCGGAAGAATTTCTGAATGAAAGTATCTAAGCCACCGAATCTCATTGACATCATGCTTAGTTTGAGTCTCCATGCTCTCTATGAATCTTGAATCCATATGATTCTATATAATCTTTGGGTCCATCTACTCCCACTGGTATGTATTTTCAATGCTATATGTATTTTCATCCTACAAAGTGTCACGGGCCCATGTTGGTCTCTTTCTAGTTACTGCAATGATTTTGGGTAGGCCCTTCTGGCTGTACTAACTCTTCTTGATGATCTAAAGAGTGATTAACTGCACCAAATGTATTTTTTCAATCATCTTTGGAGCCTTCTTATCCTCATGATCTGTCTTCATATGAGATGTTTTGTATCTAGAAAAGTAACTTATTCTTCTTCTTCTTCTTTGGTACATGGATGTATATGGGTATGTATATAACTTGGATATTTTTCTTCATGTTTCATCTAATATGTTTCCTCATGCAACCATCACTGTAGCTCCCTTCAAGGTTATCACGTGTGACTTGCCCAGAACAAGAACAACAAGGGAGAAAAAACAAATAAGAATAATATTCTTTATAATAATAATAACGACAATAGCGAGAAAAATCATCATAATATCTTTTTTAGATCTATCACTTGTGACCTTCCTAGAACAAGGGTCAAAAGTAAGAAATATAATAATAATAAATGAGAGAAACACTCTTCTAGTGTTCTAATCAATCATTCGTCCATGGTAACCTAGAACCTAGAGACTTTTACTCAAGAATGAGTGTTTTTGTTTTTCTTCTGAGTCTCCTTCACTCAAGAAGACAAGTATTTTCTTCAACATGTCAGTTGTACTAAGACAATATGCTATCTTGACAGAAATTTGAGTTAGGGAATACACTCTATAATTCAATTTTAATCAATCTAATACTTTGACTTTAATTTTGACCAATGGTTAGTATGATAACTTCAATAGATCAAAATGCAACTTGGATATTCATAAGATCACAATAATTCCATAACAAGTAGAGGCATTTCAAAGTAATCAAACCTAGGGTGCATAGTTCCTTTGAATGTGTTGTATTTGAGATCCTTCTAGATCTATTATTGTTTCTTAGAGAAAATATCCTTTCTCCTGCACATACCCTTTAAAATAATGATACAGTTTAAACATATGTAAGTACATACCTCTGACATCATCGACATGTAGTGGCACCATCAGGCAACAACGACAAGAAATAACAAACCTTTAAACATTCAAAGGTTCTGAAACTTGTAATTTAAAGGTAGATGGAGATTTTCTAGGGTAGGGCACACTAGGTTAATAAAAATCAGTCCCAACACTTCACAAAAACTTTCACTGCAACTGGTGTTTCAAATGGCATGAAGGAACTGCCACAAAGGAACTAGCATTGCAATTGCAACTAATACTGTAACTGCAACTTAGGGTTTTATGAGGAAACCCTAATTTCTCAAACTTCAAATTTTAGAATTTTGATCCAGGGACTAGATGCGCCCTCCTAGGGCGAGTTACTAGGTGTGGTTACTTTCTCCAACATCCTCCTCAAACAAGGAAAACATCACACTTAGGGTTTATGAAGAAACCCTATTTTTGCAGTACCTGCAATACTGAAACTGAATCTTGGAGAGGGTGTGTTGAAGCTAGCCACTTCTTATAAATTGTGAGTTGGTCTCTTTCAGGCCTGCTATGATAACATGTTAATGTTTTATTTATACAACTAGCAATTGCAATTCTTCTTTATTATTAAAATTGTTTATCACATTAGTTGTATAAATAAGATAATTGGAAGAGAGGTAATCATAGAAACAATAGAGACACATAGATTATTGTGGGAAACCCTCATGGGGAAAAAAACCCAAGAAAAAATTCTTCAATATAGATAGACCAAAAACAAGCACAATATCCTCCTCTACTCCTTCACTAGGAAATAGTAGTGCACCACTTAAATAAGAGATACCAAGATATAGACAAAAACCCTCCATGATCTCACCCCCATTTGTAACAACTACTCCTCCAAGGCTTGCACACTTGTTCCTCTTATTACAGAGCACATGAGTGAGTGTACAAACGAGGATTTGGCATCCCTTATAAATAGTATTCTCACTATCCTAAAATTATGTCTAGGTTGACCTACCACTTTACCCTCTAAATTTACATTTAAATTGTTAAGGCACAATAGGGCTGAGTTTTAGAAACGCACAATAGGACCTAATTAATAAATATAATATAAAAATATTATTCAACACTCCTTCTTAGATAGAATATTCTTATAAGTTACAATATTTCAACATGGATTAGGATTCATATGAATTAAAGGTAGTATGGGTTATATGTGACACTAGCAAATTTGGGTCATTTTTCGATGCTCTTGTGACATTATCTCATGGATATTGTGAAGAATATTGGGCCTCCCAAACGTCTCTTTATGTGGTGTGGCACGTGCAAAAAACATGAATTAACGTCGCAAGAGCGAAGACACCAGGGAGTTGTCACAATTGCGACAAAGAATAAATATTGTTGCCATAACGACTAAGTAGGGAAATCATTGAAAGAGTGACAAAGTAGGGAAATCGTCGCAAGCGCCACTAATGATGAAAATCATCACAAATGAGACAATATAGATATATCATCACAAGAGAGACAATAAAGGGAGATCATCGCACACTCGAAAGTATAGGCAGATTGTCACAAGATCGACAAGCATAAGAAATTTTGCGACAAATCATCTTTTGAAGGGGTCGTCGCAAGAGCGACGAAAACAAGGTATATTGTGACGAAATTGCTATACAATTTTTTTTTATTTGTATATCAAGTTCGTAGCGATATTTCTATGGGGTTGTCGCAATTGTGACGACAACAATTTATATAAAAAATAATTATTAGTTTTGAGAAAAAAAATTAAATTTAAATTTTGAGCCAATTATATAAGGTGCTATGATTGCACACTAAAGGGGTCATCCAAGTGAAGTTGTTGCATTGATAGATTATTGGTAAGCATGTGCAACATAAGAAAAAAATTTCCATGCTAGGAACCAATTGGTCCTAGTAGAAGGAGGTCATTCACACATCCTCTTATGGAATTGCTACATGATAACATAGCTAGGCACTAGAGATAAATCCATAGAAAGAACTCAAGCCAGTAACAAAATACAACATTAATAGTTAGATCCATGATCAAGAGAAACAAAAAGATGACACATTGTTCTAGATTGGTCCTCTAATATTTTGGAGAAAAAAAAAACTCTCAATGGGGAGGACAGATTTGAAATGGATCTGAACACGTGAATGATTGTAAGAATCAATACCTACAAGTGTAATTTAAAAATTAATGAATGTTATATAATAAATAACAATGAAAATTTTATAAATTAAACGAGACAAAGAAAACAAAATAAAATAGAAAAATGAAAATAGGATCAAAATAGAGAGAGAGAAATGGGAACTAAAAGGCCAGTCTCTTGGCCTTCCAATTACCCCCAAGATATCCTATTCATCCTTTTGACACGACTCTCAAAGGGTATTTTGGCCAAAGAGGAAAGTATTCACAAATATCCATGAGTTACATTGTAACCAAGGATTCTGAAAATGAGAATTGAGTAACCATTGAAATTTGTTTTTCCCATTTGGGTTGGTTCTATAGTAAACATTATGTCAATGTGTGACATCTCATTTATGTTAAATTAATCGAATATAAGTTGGCTTGGAGTTTAATTAAAAGAACAACTAGTGTCCTATACAACAGTTACTGAAGATGAGATACTAACATGTTATGTCTCATATGCAATATGTAGAAATGATGGAGGAACTAGTGAGGGAAATGGATCCACTTGTTCAGATCCCTTTGGCAGATTAGTAGTATGTGGTTTTAGTGTGGGATGTAGGAGGAAACAATGTTACCCTTGTGGATCCCTTTGGAATATTAGTAGATGATCATTTTGGCATATTAGTAGTATGTGGTTTGATAAAATTTCATGGTAGTGAGAACTCTTGAGTAGAATCGATCTTGCCTTGATTCTTATGTGGAACTTCATATTTCAAAGTGCAATTTTGGGACCTAATGATTGGAATTGTTACCAAGGTCGAAAAAGTTTGATTCCCTGGATTCAATAGATATGGTATTACATGGTGTTGGGAAGTTGTATTTCTTTGAATCATTAGTTTACAATTTCTTGTATTGAGGGTGAGAGAAAGAAAGGGTATGCAAGTAATTTAAAGGTATCACATGGTAACTCTAATTATGGAGCACATCCCTTTGAATCTTATGGATAAATTTTCTATAGTCTAGGAGGATCAAGATCTTGACTACTATAGTTTTGTACAACACAAAAGAGATATTGATGGGGGTGGTGAGCATAATATTTAAGGATTGAAATAATAGAATTGGATAGAACCCTAAGAAGGGGAGTCTTTGTCAAATCATTTTCAATGGAGACACTACTACATATGGGTGGATTATTCCATGAAAATTTTCCACGTTTCCATTATTTTCATTTTTTTTTAAATAGGGCAGGATTTTCATCGATATTGCCATGAAAGTTCATTGATATAGCCACGGATAGGTTTTTTTAACTTGGTCGAGATTTTTGTCCCTATTGCCACAAAAGTTCGTCGCTATTGCCACAAATTTTTTTCCTATCTCATTGGTCAGTGTTAACGACTAGTTGAATAGTTGTTCTATATATACCTGACTTTAAGAGACTTTGTGGCACAATTTCTATAGTTGTGACACTGTTTGTGGCTTTTGTTTGAGCTGTTTATTTTTTCCATCACCCACTGGTTGAACAAATCCAATTCTCGATCTACATAGCTCATATTTTGAACTTGCAAGGTTAGTATTCTTTTTTTATTGATGTACTCATTTAACTTGTAAATTTTTGTTCAAATGTCGAAATTTCATGTAGCTTGTTTTTTCCTTGATAATATAGTATATGTCTAGTACCATATTTCATGTCTTTGGTTTTTGGATCTAGTTAGTATATTCTATGGAAAAGGGTATGTGGATTCCATAATATTCTAGGTTTATGGAATCCACATACCCTTTTTCCTTCAATTGTAGCTATGATGTCTCTCTCTTTTCATTGATAAAGATATTGAAGTTCTCTTGAAACTCAACCCTGATCGGTGAAATGATAGTAATTGCTTGTCATTTTCTTCCCTTTTTTATTTTTAAGAACTAACAAAAAAACACCAACAAATCTTTGTTGAAGCTTTGATACCACTTGTTACATCCCTAGTACCCAAATGGGATCACACTTGCATAAATTGAAAATAATATAACATTTACAATAATGGTTGGGATACTTGCAACAGACCTAATGGTTCGCTAGCACTTACTAATTCAATTAAATGAAGGAAGAAATATCCATGAATAAAATCTTGAAGTTGATCGTTATATTGATAAATGATAATTTATGTTATATATAAGATAGGGAGGAAACTCATGTTTATAACAATAAGACACATAAACACTAACCCTAAAGCTATGTTAGGTATATATGTTGTTATTATATAAAGGAAACATTTGTACACATATGACCTTATTATAAAGATGTTATCTATGTCGTGATTAGGAACATAACAATCACTTTTAACTAACCACCTTCAACCATATTAGCTTATGGTTAGCCACCTTTAAATTTATTGGCTTATGACTAAGCACCTTTAAGAAATGAACTTATGATTATATACCATACACTTCCAATATAAATAATGTTTATTTGTTTCAACTTTCTCAATAAAATCCACATACCCTTTTCTTATATGTGATGTTGTTTCTCTCAATTTTTTATAATCACACCCAATTCTAGATGTAGTGATTAACTCTAGTTTGTAGTTGATGTAACTTGTTTATACACTATCAATAAGGAGTATCTAAAATATAGAAAGTTCACGATGAAATCTATGATAGCATGATGAAATCTACTAGTCAGACAATGAAAAATGAGAACATGCCAAAGTGTCATAGAAAATAAAACTGTGACTACTATAAGTAGCATAAAATTGTGACCATTGTATGTAGATGCAAATAAAAACATCATAATTTAAACCAACCCAACCCAATTGTGGATGACAATTGGTTGGCATTCTTTTTTTAGTGGTGAATTTCAAAGATTGGCATTTTGTCTACAAAACAACTTAGAGGCTACTGTATGGTGTCAAGTGATTCAATTTTGATAAATTTTGACCACTTTCTTAAATGGTGTGTAATTATTTTCCATGGTGATTCAGTACACACTACTCTAAAGTACAAATTGAATCATGTCGATCTTAATAGTTAATCGATAATAAATAAAAAGCATGTCAAAATGTCTTAGAAGAAATAATTGTGAGGATTGTAGGTCACTGTAAATAAACATATCATAATCAAAAGGAGTAGCTAAAATATAAAAATTTGACAAATTACTGTTTGGTATGGTGTAGGTAAGACAATTACTTGTCAAGACAAGGATTTTTCACTATGAACAAAAACGACAGGAATCTTGCTCGGTTAAGAGTGACATTAGAGGAGAGGGGCAATGGAAAATATTATTTCCCTTGCTATGATTGCAGAGGCTTGCAAAGAAAAAGACTTTTAATAACAACAGCTGAAAGACATTGTAGGGAGAAGGGGCACACCGAAGGGGGTTATGAATATCATCCCTTGCTAAGAAGATTCAATATTTAATGTATTCTCTGTAATAATCATCATGTCATTAATTTTAGTAATATTTCCTATTGAGATTTTTACATTTTCTATACACACTAACTTTTCTACATTGTTTTTGAATATATATACAATGCCCCTAAAATGTCGACCTCCAGAGAGTTATTTGCCAAGTACTAGCAAAAATACTCCTTTACAGGGTGACGAACTTCAAGATCAGAATATTAAATTTGTTGATCAAGTTATTAATTATGATATGGATGGAGATAACGTTAGTGATTCAAATAAGGAAGATGAGATACATAGATTGATCCCAGACGCATTTTCTCCAATGGATGAGGACAATCAGGATGATAGTCATGATGTTGATCCTCTACTCGAGAAGTCATGCCAACCTCTTTATGAAGGCTCAACAACAAATATTTTGTCTTCTATATTTATTTTGGTGAACCTGAAGGTTTTGAATTGTTTATCAAACACATGCCTCACACAGATACTAAGGTATTTAATCTGTTAATTATTTATGCCTTCATGTTCACAAATACTTAAAAGGTTCAATTTTTTCCTATATTGCTATTGTTTTCTAATTCATAATTTAGTATATTGGATGCGATATTAATGATTAATATTCTTTACATTGACTTACTATTTAGAATTTTGTATATTGTTAAGTGAAGTTCTATTACCGACGTCAAATATTTTTCCACGCACATATCGAGAAATATCTGTGATTATGAAAGAAATTGGAATGGACTATCAGGTTATTGATGCATGTCCTAATGATCATATCATATATTATGGACAATATGCATTAGAAAATGAATTCCCAAAATGTCAAATAAGTAGATATCGAACCGATAAAGCGTCAAAGAGGGTTCTTTGTAAAGTTMTTCATTATATTTCGATAATTCCACATTTCTAGCGGTTGTTCAGGTGCCAAAGTATAGCATGGTTTATGGATTTCCATGCAAAGAAAAAAAGTCAAGATGATGTTCTTCGAATGCATGTAGATGGTTCTGCATTGAATTAGATTGAAGAAAAGTGGCCAATTTTTAAAGAAGAACCTCGTAATGTTAGAATTTCGTTGGAAGTTGTTGGTGTCAAGCCATTTGGAGAGCTTCATTCTACATACTCAGTATGGTCTGCTTTTTTTATAAACAATAACCTTCCTCCTTGGATGTTGATCAAGAGAGAGCACAAAATGTTGGCAATGATTGTTCCAGGTATTTAATTATCTTTTATTTTCTTTAAAGTATGACAAAATATTTCATTTCTTTGTTCCATGCATGGTCATTATTTCTTTTATATATAACGACATCTAGATAAGTATCATTAATCATGCAGTATGTTGAACCAATTAGGTAGGTACCAGGTTAAATATATGAACGTATATATTGAGCCTCTTATCGATGAGTTGTTCAATTTATGGGATGGAGTCACTATGTATGACATCTCTAGAACAATACGGAAAAAACGATTTCAATTCCATGGAATACTATCATGGACAATTCATGATTCTCCCGGGATAACACATTTTTGTGGTATATTGTTACTTTATTTTGTGATTCAATATTACATATATTTATTGAAAATATCATGCATTATTTTAAATTGTAACTCTAATTTGACGATACATTAATTCATATATCTTGTAGGTATTCAAACAAAGGGTAAATTTTCATGCCCGGTTTGTGGTCCAAGGATAAAATATTGTCGTTCAAGAAGTTTAGGAGAGGAAGTGTTTGATGAGTATAGGCACTTTTTTCCTAAGAACCATAGTTATCGAACTACAGACAAAGAAAAATTCAATGGTAAATAAGAAAATGGAAAAAGAAACATGAAGAATGACACCTCACCTATGGAAGTTGGAATATATTATAAATCCTCAAGGTATGAAAATGATTTATGTATGATATATTATATAAATCTTTTGTTAATTTCATTAGTATTAATTTCATTTTGTCCCATTAATTAGTGTTAATTTCAATTTGTTGATGTTTCATTAATGTCGTTAAGGCATGAATGGGCTTCCACGAGGAATGAAAAGTTACCTGATGCAATTCAATAGATTTACATACTACGAGCACCTACAAATAGTTCATCTATTTGATACAATGCATATCAGGAAGAACATAACATAATTGTTATGGTGAATATTAGATGGAAGGACTGACAAAGAGAGAATTGGACAGATTTGTTGTGACATCCAGGAAGTTAAGCATGCATTGCAAAGTGTTATTATTAATTCTAATGACTATGGTCATGAACATAATACTAGTATTTCTTGGTTATTGACAGAGCAAGAGAGAAATATTGTAAAAGAGGTCATTCAAAAAAATAGGTTTCCGATGGGGTTTTCGTCAAGCATACAAAATATCTTAATGAAAAAAGGTGATTTTGGTGGGGTTAAAACACATGAATGGCATACATTCATTAAGTGAATTAGTAGTTTATAATATGTTTCCTTATTGGTACACATTTTTTGGAAACAAACAACAATTATTAGTTTTTTGTTACATTATGTTCTAGCTTTATGTCTCCTAGACTGTGACATCCCCAAAAATAAATTATTTTTGAATTCAACAAATCGTTAGGAAAATTATTTCGTTTTTGGTAAATTTGAATTTGGGAATTTTTTTCCATTTTTGGAAATTCCAAATTTCGAATGTGATAAATTGTAATTAATTATTATGATTGTTGGGTAGAGATCTAATTTGACCCAACTAACTATTTGACTATGACACTTATATGAAAACAAAATATTTTATAATTTATTGCAGGAGGACAAATGGAACAACCATGTTAAAATAAGCTGAACATGACTCCATGAGTGGGGAACATGTTGGAACGACCTCAGGGATGATTGTTACAAGTGGAAAATCAAGGATTTAGCTATTGGCAACCCCTAAAAATCAGGGATTTAGAAAGCTGCGAAAATTCCCAAGGAGGGAAAAAAACCTAGGAAAAAACAAATATGGTTTTAAATAGCATATGTGAGGAGGTAGGACGCTGCCAAGTATGTGGGGAAAGGAATTACCTCTTTCTATTATGAACACTATTTTCTAAAGTGTGAGGCAAGGAGGAATATGTTGGGAAAGGTATTATTGATTGCTTGTTGTTATGAACACTATTGGCTGAGTGTGAGGCAAGGGGAAGATTTATGAAGTTGAACGACATTGCTGAGGAGGAATTCTGAGTTATCCCTCATGGATTCATGGTTAGGCTAGGGGGTGAACAGGACAAGTGATTTTGGCTGCCTTGTTCTACGGTTGGGAGGAACGTGGTTGTTCCCTTTGTCTTCCCGCAAACTGTTTTAGATACATCTACTTTCTCCTTCTCTGTTTGCATGTCATGATGAATTTTTGACTGAACCACTATGTCAGTATCTCATATGTATATCTGGTTAATTTTTTTTTGAATATAGTATTGTGCAGACACTATTCTGGAAGTAATTATGGGATTTAAAACTTTAACATACCTATGCGTGCATGCATCTCCCTGTGGATTATCTCTTAATTCTGGGTGATGTATCTATCAAATTAAATTTCTATTGGAAAGAAGTAATAGATAGTATAAACCTTACAATTTCATTGGACTCATTGAGTAGGAATAACCCTGGGAGTAAGCGTGAAAGTTAAGAATTACAATACATATATTTTTCGATGGATTAAATACACAGACTGTACATGCAGCAGGGAAAAATCAGATTATGCAAACGCTATTTGACACTTGCATTGAGTACCTATTGTAGTCTTGACTAAAATATATGTGTAGATATTATAAATCAAAATATACAATATGTTCTAAACCTTCATGCAGAATAAATTGTGCAAACGAAGTTGAAGATGGAATGAGTATACAAAATAGGAAGCTACTATATATATATATATATATATATATATATATATATATATATATATATATATATATATATATAAGTAACCCAGATCCATCTGACAAGCCTATTGTATGTGTAATCAAATTACGATGATATAAAATAAATTATGTTCGGCCATATGCTGCCACAATCATAACATGAGTCTGTTTTCTTGTCGTAGCAGTATGATCTTCACTTATAAACAAGTTAAGTATAAGAGAATACCAATGTAATGACCAGTCTGGAATAAATCATTAATAAACATTGCTTCATTAAATGTAGACAAGAGAAGAATCATGTGACCCCCACATTTAAATTTATTACATATTCCAAATTAGACAAGAAAAAAACCGCATACCCAACCTTACACAGGTATTGCATTCTTGCCTTCCAACAGTGAAAGGGCATAATGAAAATTGGAATTAGTTATTAATTAACCACTACAGGAAATCGAGATAGAAATTTACACCATAACGAATGACCAAAATTTGGAACCATGGTCTTCATTGTTAGAACCTAGAATGATATCCCTAAGAATACTACAAAAAGAACCTGAGTACCTTTTGTGCGAGGGGATGTCCAGAATCTGAATCTTTTGGATGCACCCACCCTGAAAGGTAATCGAGAAAGTTTCCCATTAATATTTTTTATCAAAGAGTAATAGAAATTATTATATGGAACATAAAACTAATACCAAAATAAATTAATGAAGGAAAGTTTGGATTGTACTTAACTCGGGCCTATGTTACATGCTGCCTTTCCTTTGTGTATTTTTGAAAAACACCCGCGAACCCGAAGGGGTGGAAGGAACAAGGGTCGCTTGATGGGTACCCTCGCAATATAAAGGGCTCATCATTAGTGTTCGAAATCAAACTTTTAGTAAACAGTCGGGAAGAATACAATCACACAGTAACCAAACAATATAATGAAGTATGTACAATTGACCATATATTAATTTTACGAGTTCTTTCTTATTTTTAATCAGACCCTATTGAAAAAAAAACTAAACCACGAGAGATATAAATGGGGTTCATATTGATACAACAACATAATAGATTAAGGAAACAAACACGGTAAATTTAAGGGATATTTTAACAACTTTGGAAGGGACAAATGCAATTAGTCATGCCAGGAATTTGGCATTCATGGGACCAACTATGTAACAGAGGTTTTGTCTCACGAATCCATTAATTGTTTTTACGGTACCTTTGTTTGGACATGGCAAGCATAGCAAAGACCGAATGTTACCAGCATACTCAGACAATAAGATAATTATGACTTCTAAGGGTAAGGTATAAATAGAGAGAAAATGAAAAATGATAGACCAGAGACTCCTTTAATTTGATTACAGAGTTATCGATACATGCTCAGAGGCACGAAGACCATTCTCAAACCAGTGGAAACCCAATTTTCAACTAGGTAGGGAACCGTGTAACCACAGGTCATTTTCTCTAGTCAAACCCTCGTTTTCTATAGAAATCTTGATCAAATTCAGCAGAGGACTTATGGGGTTCAAATATAGAACTGGTGATGTTATAGTCGAGCCATAAAATTTCGAGGAACTTGTGTAAGAAACGAGTAAATCACAAGAGTTTGCAGTATACGGGGTCCTAAAACAACAATGAAAAACACGATTGAAACCAAATAAACTCTAAGATGGATACTAGATGAAGTACCATTTCCAAAACACTATACCAGATCCACAAAAGATAACCAGTCACAAAGGAATAATTTACCGTGAGACTTGTCCTAAAGAAATCAGGGATTGATTAAATGATCAGAGAATTCTTACCGAGCTGGTGGTTGTATTCGGTGGGTGTGATTTCGCCATGCCCTCTCCTACTAGAGGGAACCGAATTCTAGCAAGATACTAATCATACTACTGTGGGAAACTGAGACACAAGGTTATCACTGCAACAAAGGGGAAAAACTACTTGAAGCCAAGAAGATGAGTGAAGCAACAGATTTGGAAAAATTCTCCGTAGGGTAAGCTTAATTAGTTAATGCAGTGTTTTACTTGCCCATGTGATCAGGGAAATGTGGCAAGCTTTCGATTGGGTACATTAATGCAACCGTTAGCCCCAAGGATGTGATTTACATATGCCATGAATGTCATTGGCAGGGATTTTATGCCATGAAATTCGTATTCTCTCAACCCAAGACAACTGTAACGTCGTTTCATTTTCAGACTCTAGTTGTGTGTTAGTTCCTTCGATTTAAGTTTAGTTAGGGTTCAATGACTCGTCTCGAACCTGACAGCCTCATGTTAGTGGTTGGATCAAGGGCTA
The DNA here is from genome assembly GCA_009831015.1 of Picea engelmannii. Lineage (NCBI taxonomy): Eukaryota > Viridiplantae > Streptophyta > Pinopsida > Pinales > Pinaceae > Picea > Picea engelmannii. Next base: position 622,095 of record ML788390.1, read on the forward strand.
GTTCTAGGTAGTATGATAAGTAACCAAGAATGAGTAACAGGTTTCCATCTGTTGGCTCAACTACGTTAAGTCTTAACTTTATCACGTGTACATATATTAATTCATCCTTTAAGTATCTATCATATACTCCCGAGGGAATTGATTTATCAATTCAAAATTTAAGATTGTTCATATGTTGATACCCTTCCCATAGTATGCCTTACTTTCACAATCGGAAGCATGAATTATGGTGGTGTATATAAATATTACAAATGGTTTTGTTTAAGTCAGAAGTACAGACTATGCCAAGGATATATATAAATATATATATTTGCAAATAGTCTTTTGTTTATGAAATTGAACATATCCCTCCCCTTTGAGATTAAGTTTTAGATAAAGTCCTCTAATCACCATTTATAAAGAATTTGGTAAGTGTAAATAGTGGAAATAAATAAGCATTTAATCACCTTATAGTGTAGCAAGAAATGTCTGACATAGATTGGACACGGTAATTAAGTAAAAAAAAAAAAATTGTGGTAATTTTAGGGAAGCATTACATATGGTATCAGTGCAAAGTTTACAACACTAGGCCTTGAACTGGGCCACATTAATTTCTTGACATATATATTTTCTTTTGTTTTTATGCAAAACTAATAAACCTATATTGTTACAAACAGAAAACCTTTTCTATTTTGTGTGAATTATGGCAGCTCAGGATGATGCAGAAATGAGAATGGAAGGAAATCTAGAGCAGGGACATCATGGAGATCCAAGACAGAATAGTGACAGAAGCTCTCCTACGGAAGTACTAGAAACAATGAGGAATCTTATTGTTGAGCTGCAGGTTTTCAAAGTAGACAATGAGAAATTGAAGAAAGCACAGTAGGAACAACAATAGATACATGAAGTCCTACTGCATAGTATAGTGACTAAGAAAATCCCAAAGGAGGATAACCATGATGAAGAGGTCAACAAAAGGGCCTCCAAGAACTCTGGGAGGGAAACAAAAAAAGGAGATAGTTCGTTTGAAGGAACACCTTCAACTGAGGACAAAACTATAACAGACAGAAAAAAAAAAGTAGATCACCTTGAAGGAGAATTTAAAAATATTAAACCAGCTACCCTTGATGGAAAATCCAGGACAGGAGAAGAAGCTGAGGCATGGTTGTTAGACATCAAAAGATACTTCTAGATCTACAACTATTCCAACAACATGAAGGTTAGAATGGCCATCTACATACTGAAAGGGAAGGCCAACATGTGGTGGCAAGACTTGAAGTTGGCCAAGGGGCTAAAGGAGAAACAATTGGAATGGTCTGACTTTAAGAAGTATTTCAAGAAACAATACCTTTCTGAAAGCTATTATGAAAGGAAAATGAAATAATTTTACGAATTACAACTTGGACAGATGACAATGGAGGACCTTATAAATAAATTTTTGGAACTATTAAGGTTCGTACCGTACATCTGGGAGGATAAGGTAAAAATCCAATGATTCTTAAGCTGTTTACCATAGTCCTACATGGATAGAATTGAGTTTGACAACCCCAAATACTTGAGTGAAGTATTCAGGAAAGAACGGATGTGCTACAACTAGTATAAATAGCAGGTAGAGTTTCCCAAAGCCTGGAAGGATAAGAAAGAAGATCGAATGAACCAGCGGAAGAAGGGATACCAGCCAACTCCTTATCAGAATGTAGAAAAAATCTTTCTGAGAAAAGATCTTCACTTCAACCATCCGAATAAGCAAGGAAATGATAAACCAGTAAATCTGGTGACAAAGAAGTTCGCGGACAGCCCCTGCAAACCATTAAAGTGATAGGAATGTGGAGGACCTCATATAAGGAGGAATTGTCCACGTTTAATTTCAACAAAAAGAGTTGTTTTTCATAATTTGCAGGAAGCCTCGATGGTGGGTGACATGGACAGAAGCCTGCATCAGATAAATGCATCCATAGATGGCTAGCAATATGACCACTAGTCCTCTGTGGTAGAAATCAAAGGTAAAATCAATAACACTAGGATCTCTATTTTAATTGACCCTAGAGCTACATTAAGTTATATTACTCATGATGTAGTAGAGTCAAATAAACTTAATAAATTGAAGCATGAAAAATCACGGTTGGTACAACTAGCAACATGAACTAAAGGGAAAGTAGTTGACTTTATTTATGATTTTGAGTTCAGCTTAGATGGTCGAAGTATAAGAACAAATATGAACATCCTACCACTAGGATCTTAAGATATGATTATCAGGATGGATTGGTTGGAACAACACAAAGTAGTACTAGATTGTTATGCAAATATACTTAACTATAAAGACTATTTTGGCACTACTAGAATAGCCCAAGGTGTACCAAAACCTATATCATTTAGACAAGTTTCAGCTATGAAACTCAAGAAATGTATGAGAAAGGGATTTCAAGTTTATGCCATCCAAGTAACGAATCTATTAGAAAAAGATGATAAGTCAAAGTTAGAAGACTTTTCTGTCCTACATGAATTTAGAGACATGTTTGCAGATGAGATACTAGAATTACCTCCTAGAAGGGAAATAGACTTCTCCATAGCCCTAGTACCTGGTTCAACCCCTATCTCAAAATCACTTTACCGAATGAGTCTACCAAAACTAACATAATTAAAAATACAATTACAAGAATTGTTGGACAAAGAGTATATCAGACCGAGTGTTTCACCATGGGGGGCACTAATCCTCTTTGTGAAAAATAAAGATGGTAATCTAAGACTTTTTATTGATTATAGACAATTGAATAAAATGACTATTAAGAACAAGTACCCCTTACCTAGGATAAATGACCTATTTGATCAAGTTGGTGGGGTCAATATCTTTTCGAAATTGGATTTACAATCTCACTATCATCAAGCTAGGATAAAGGATGAAGATATAAGAAAAACAACTTTTTGAACAAGATATGGACACTACAAATTCGTAGTCATACCTTTCAAACTCACAAACATGACAGCCACGTTTATGTGCCTAATGAACAATATTTTCATTCAATACTTAGACAAGTTCATACCAATATTCATCGACGATATTATGGTCTATTCTAAAATAGAGGAAGAACACGAAGAACACTTAAGAATTGTTCTGCAAATGTTGAGGAAACACAAACTGTACACCAAGTTTGATAAGTGTGAATTTTATCAAAAGGAAATATAGTATCTAGGACATGTAATTTCAGCAGAAGGCATTGTCGTACACCCTGAGAAAATAAAAGCCATCATAGAATGGTCGGTACCTAAGGATGTAGCGAATATCCAGTCATTCATGGGAATCACCGGATATTATCGCAGATTTATAGAGGGGTTCTCCAAGATAGCCTACCTTATCATGTCATTACAAAAGAAAGGGGCCAAGTTTAACTGGACACAGAAGTGTTAAGACAGTTTTAACAAGATAAAGGAATTATTGACAACTGCACCTATATTGAAGGTAGCAAACCCAGATAAAGACTTCATCATATGTGTTGATGCAAGTAAAGAAGGACTAGGTGGAGTCCTAACTCAGGAAGGACACGTGATTTGTTACGATTCCCATAAATTAAAAGAACATGAGAGAAATTATGTCACTCATGACTTAGAATTGGCAGTGATAATACACGCCTTAAAAATGTAGTGACACTACATAATGGGCAAAAATTTTCTACTATTGACGGATAATAGCGGTGTGAAATATATATTTATCCAACCAGATCTTAATGCAAGGCAAGCAATATGGCTAGCCTTCTTGAGCAAATTCGAATTCAAGGTCAGACATATCAAGGGTAAGGAAAATAAGGTAGCAGAAGCTTTAAGAAGAAGAGTCCATGGGTTATTTGAGATAAATATCAGCAGGGAAGAAAGTGATATGGGACAAAGAATAAGGACGGTAGGTATAAATGACGAAAATTACACTAAGATAATGGAAAAATTACAAAACAACACCACAAACTCAGATAAATCAGATCTAAGTATTGACAAGAAGGGACTAGTATGATTTAAAAACAAACTTTATATACCAAATTCAATAGAGTTAAAATTAATAGTCTTGGATGAAGTGCATAAGAAACCGTATTTTGGCCATCCAGGGTACCAAAAAATGAAAACTGCACCTAGAAAACTATTTTACTGGCCCAGTATGAAGGGAGAAACAACATAATACTAGGCTAGTTTCCAAGATTGTCAGTAGGTTAAGGCTGAGCACCAACATCCAACCGGCCTATTACAGCCTTTACCAGTACCAGAATGGAAATGGGAGACCATATCGCTGGACTTTATAACAAGTTTTCCTAAAACTCAGAAATAGAATGATTTTATCATGGTTGTAATCGATAAACTCAGTAAGTCTACACACTTTATTCCTATAAACTCTACTTTTAAAGATATAAACATTGCTAAAATATTTATGAAATAAACTTTTAGACTGCATCTAATTCCTAAAATGGTGATTTCAGATAGAGACGTAAAATTCACATCCTCTTTTTGGAAGGAATTGTTTGCAGGGATAAATACTAATTTGAATTTCAGTATGAGTTATCACCCACAAATGGATGGACATACCAAAAGGACAAACCAAATCATAGAGGATATGCTTTGCATGTATGTAAGAACAAAACCAAACAAGTGGGAAGACTATCTACACTTAGTAGAATTTACATATAACAATGGGTGCCAAACTTTGGCTAAGTTAAGCCCTTTCGAGGTATTGTATGACAGGAAGTGTATGAATCCAATTAGCTGGGACAACCCAGCTGACAGAGTCATGGTTGGACCAGAGATGCTCTAGGAAATGGAGAAAATGGTAAAGAAGGTACAACAGAACTTAAAAGAAGCATAGGACAGACAAAAGAGCTATGCAGACCAGAAAAGAAGACACTTGGAATTTCAAGTGGGAGACCATGTTTACTTGAAGTTCAAATCCTGAAAAAGTTCATTGAAGTTAGGGAACTATGCCAAGTTGGCACCCAGGTTTTGTGGGCCCTTTGAGATACTAGCTCGAATTGGACCTGTGGCATACCAACTTGCACTTCCAACTAATTTAAGAATTCATAATGTATTTCATGTTTCTTTGTTGAAAAAGTATGTTCATGACCCTACTCATATGATTGATTGGAACTTGGTGCAGGTGGAACCCAAAGGCGAGTTCTAGGTGCAACCCCTGCGTATTCTGGATTGGAGAGAAATAACACTTTGGAACAGAGTCGTAGCTCAGGTAAAGGTGCAATGGAAACACTTTAGTCCCGAGGAGGCCATTTGGGAGTTGGAGGGAGATTTGCGGAAATCTCATCCAATATTGTTCCAATAAAGGAACAAACACTGAGGAAAATGTTTTATTGAAGGGGGAAAGGATGTGACATCCCCAAAAATAAATTATTTTTGAATTCGATAAATTGTTAGGAAAATTATTCTGTTTTTGGTAAATTCGAATTTGGGAAATTTTTGCCATTTTTGGAAACTTCGAATTTTGAATGTGATAAATTGTAATTAATTATTATGACTGTTGGTCAGAGATCTTATTTGACCCAACTAACGATTTGACTATGACACTTGTATGAAAACAAAATAGTTTATAATTTTTTGCAAGAGGACAAATGGAACAGCCATGTTAAAATCAGTTGACCATGACTCCATGAGTGGGGAACATGTTGGAACTACCTCAGGGATGATTGTTACAAGTGGAAAATCAGGGATTTACCCATTGGTAGCCCCTGAAAATCAGGGATTTAGAAATATGCGAAAATTCCCAAGGAGGGAAAAAGACCTAGGCAAAAACAAATATGGTTTTAAATAGCATATTTGAGGAGGCAGGACGCTTCCAGATATGCGGGGAAAGGAAATACCTCTTGTTGTTATGAACACTATTTTCTGAAGTGTGAGGCAAAGAGGAATATGTTGGGAAAGGTATTATTGATTGATTGTTGTTATGAACACTACTGGCTGAGTGCGAGGCAAGGGGAATATTTATGAAGTTGAATGAAATTACTGAGGAGGAGTTCCGAGTTATCCCTCATGGATTCATGGTCAGGCTAGGGGGTGAACATGACAAGTGATTTTGGATTCCTTGTTCTATGGTTGGGAGGAACGTGGTTGTTCCCTTTGTCTTCCCGTGAACTGTTTCAGATACGTCTACTTTCTCCTTCTCTATTTGCATGTCATGATGAATTATTGACTGAACCACCAGGTCAGTGTCTCATATGTATATCTAGTTATTTTTTTTTTGAATATAGGATTGTGCAGATGCTATTCTGGAAGTAATTATGGGATTTAAAAATTTTACATACCTATGCATATAGGCATCTCCCTATGGATTAGCTCTTAATTATGGGCGATGTGTTTATTGAATTAAATTAGTATTGGAAAGAAGTAATAGATAGTATAAACCTTACAATTTGATTGGACTCATTGAGTAGGAATAACCCTAGGAGTAAGCATGCAAGTTTAGAATTATAATACATATATTTTTCCACGGATTAAATACATGGACTGTACATGCAATAGGGAAAAATCAGGTTTTGCAAACGCTATTTGACACTTGCATTGAGTACCTATTGTAGTCCTGACTAAAATATATGTGTAGATATTATAAATCAAATATACAATATGTTATAAACCTTCATGCAGAATAAACTGTGCAAATGAAGCTGAAGATAGAATGAGTATAAAAAATAGGAAGCTACGATATATATATATATATATATATATATATAAGTAACCCAGATCCATCTAACAAGCCTACTATATGTGTAATCAAATTTCGATGATATAAAGAAATTATGTTCAGCCAGATGCCACCACACTCATAACATGAGTCTATTTTCTTTTCGTAGCAGTATGCTCTTCACTTATAAGCAAGATAAGTATAAGAGAAGACCAGCATAATGACCAGTCTGGAATAAATCATTAATAAACATTGCTTCATTAAATGTAGACAGGAGAAGAATCATGCGACCCCCACATTTAAATTTATTACATATTCCAAATCAGACCAGAAAGAAAAAGCATACCCAACCTTACACAGGTGGTGCATTCTTGCCTTCCAACAGTGAAAGGGTATAATGAAAATTGGAATTACTTATTAATCAACCACTACAGGAAATCGAGATAAAACTTTTCACCATAACGATAAACCAAAATTTGGAACTATGGTCTTCATTGCTAGAACCTGGAATGATATCCCTGAGAATACTGCAAAAGGAACCTGAGTACCTTTTGTGCCAGGGGAAGTCTAGATTCCGAAGCTTTCAGATGCACCCACCTTGAAAGGAAATCGATAAATTTTCCCATTATTTTTTTGTATCGAAGAGTAATAGAAATTCTTATATGGAACATAAAACTAATACCAAAATAAATTAATGCAGGAAATTTTGGATTGTACTTAACTCGGGCCTATGGTACAGGCCACCTTTCCTCTGTGTATTGTTGAACACCATCCGTGAACATGAAGGGGTGGAAGGAACAAGGGTCGCATGATGGGTACCCTCGCAGTATAAAGGGCCCATCATTGCTGTTGGAAATCAAACTTTTAGTAAACAGTCGGAAAGAAAACAGTCATACAGTAACCAAACAGTATAACAAAGTATGTACAGTTGACCATAGATTAATTTTATGAGTTCTTTATTGTTTTTAATCAGACCCTATTGAAAAAAAAACTAAACCACGAGAGATATAAACGGGGTTCATATCGATACAACAACATAACATAATAAGGAAACAACCACGGTAAATTTAAGGGATATTTTTACAACTCTAGAAGGGACAAATGAAATTAGTCATGCCAGGAATTTAGGTTTTGTGGGACCAAATATGTAGCATAGGTTTTGTCTCAGGAATCCCTTAATTTGTTTTACGGTACCTTTGTTTGGACATGGAAAGTGTAGTGAAGACTGAACGTTACTGACATACTCAGGCAATAACATAATTATGACTTCTGAGGGTAAGGTCTCAATAGAGAGAAAACAAAAACTGACAGACCAGAGACTCCTTTAATTTGATTACAGAGTTATCGATACATGCTCAGAGGCACGAAGACCATTCTCAGACTAGTGGAAACCCAGTTTTCAACTAGGTAGGGAACCGTGTAACCACAGGGCATTTTCTCTAGTCAAACCCTCGTTTTCGATAGAAAGCTTGACTGAAGTCACCGGTGGACTTCCGGGGTTCAAAGATAGAACTGGTGATGTTATATTCGAGCCATAAACTTCCGAGGAACTCGGGTAAGCAACAAGTAAAGCACAAGAGTTTGCATTATACGGGGTCCTAAAACAACAATGCAAAAATAGGATTGAAACCAAATAAACCCTAAGATGGCTACCGGATGAAGTACCATTTCCAAAACACTATACCATATCCATGGAAGATAACGAGTCATACAGGAATAATTTACCAAGAGACTTGTTCTAAATAAATCGTGGATTGATTAAATGATCAGAGAATTCTTACTGAGCTGGTGGTTGTATTTGGTGGGTGTGATTCTGCCATGCCCTCTCCTACCAGAGTGAAACCAATTCTGAAAAGATACTAATCATACCACTGTGGGAAACTGAGACACAGGGTTATCACTACAAGAAATGGAAAAAACTACATGAATCCAAGAATACGAGTGAAGCAACAGATTTAGAAAACTTCTTCGTAGGGTAAGCTTAATGGGTTAATGAAGTGTTGTACTTGCCCATGTGATCAGGGCAATGTGGCAATATTTTGATTGGGTACTTTAATGCAAATGTTGGCCTCAAGGATGCGAGTTATAGATGCCATAAATTTCGTTGGCAAGGATTTTATTCCATGACAGTCGTATTCTCTCAACCCAAGACAACTGTAACGTCATTTCATTTTCAGACTTTACTTGTGTGTTAGTTCCTTTGATCTAAGTTTAGTTAGGGTTCAATGTCTCATCTCAGACCTTTCAGCCTCGTGTTAGGGGTTGGATCGAGGGATAGTTCTAGGCAGTATGATAAGTAACCAAGAACGAGTAACATGCTTCCATCCATCAGCTCAACTACGTTAAGTCTTAACTTTATCACACGTACAGATGTTAATTCATCCCTTAAGTATCTGTCATCTACCCCCGAGGGAATTGATTTATCACTTCAAAATTTAAGATTGTTCATATGCTGATACCCTTCCCATAGTATGCGTTACTCGCATGATCAGAAGCATGAATTATGGTGGTGTATATAAATATTACAAATGGTTTTGTTTAAGTCAGAAGTACAGACTATGGCAAGGATAGATATAAATATATATATATATTTGCAAATAGTCTTTTGTTTATGAACTTGAATATATCCCTCTCTTTTGAGATTAAGTTTTAGATAAAGTCCTCTAATCACCATTGATAAAGGATTTGGTAAGTGTAAATAGTGGAAAGAAAGAAGTATTTAATCACCTTATAGTGTAGAATGAAATGTATAACATGGATTGGACGTGGTAATTAAGTAAAAAAAAAAGAATTGTGGTAATGTTAGGGAAACATTACACAAACGACTTTGACAACAACATAAAACAAATTATTTATGTACCTGGAAAATACATGAGGTAAGTATTGTTTTATAAGGAAAATGTACTTCTTATGTGATTTGTAGCAGAACCTATTGACATATTATGTTTTATCTGCAAATTTATGTGTGCATTGATATTATTTTATTGCATCGACATTTGTAGGTGGATATCATCAAAACAAATCCATAAAGAAGACATAAGGTATTGGAAGAGAGAAATTCCGTGACTAATGTCTCAAATGCAAAAGTATCTACCTCCAACATTTTTCAATTCACAAGAACACTACCTCATACACCAAGTTGAGGAGATTGAATTATGTGGACTAGTACACACAAGGTTGATGTGTATGGTGGAGAGGCAGTTGAAGTTACTGAAGGATTTTGTTAGACAAAAAGCACGTCTCAAGGGTTCTAAGGTTGAGGGATATATGGTATATCAATGCATGGTATATATTAGTCAATATCTACCTAAATTAGGAGAAAATATGAATGTGCCTCACATTTGGCATCTCGACTCCATCAACAAATTTGAAAGGGAGGTCCTATTGGGGAAAGGTAACATGAGGACTATGATAGGTAATTACTAGATGTTGACATAGATTTAATATATTACACATTTATTAAATTATTCCTTTATTAACAATAGCTAATTAATGATATTAAATTGTTATTCTATCATATAGTTTCTCGAGAGTGGGATGCTTTACATTTATACAGTGCAAAGAACCTTGATTGGATGGAGCATTGGATAGAATATACTAAAAAATAATTCGGTAGGTTATCATGGGAAGGGGTGAGTAGGATGATTAAAATAGTGCATCGTCATCGATATCAATTTCCTGATCTTACATCAAGGGAAGTTGATTTATCCTTCGGTTTAAAAGATAAAGAGGCAAGTAAAAATTTTTACCCACATTTTTCTAGTTTTTTCCCAATTTTTCAATGTATTTGGTTTTTTTAATTTTTGAAATATATATTTACTAAATCCTATAAGAGGTTTATTAATTGGAAATGTATTTTTTACTTCTTGTCCATGTTGCAGTTGAAACATCACAAGGCTATGTGGTGTAATGGTCATAAATTTTGTATCAAAATGTTGGAAGATAAGTTGAAAACCTCATGTTGTGGGATAACTGTAGTGTTTGAGGTCACCAACATTTCCTCTAGAAGTGATAGAAATATGGAGGAAAATGAGAATGGGTACTATGGGCATTTGGAGGATATAATTGAGTGTGATTTTAATTCCTTTAAAATAGTTTTGTTGAGGTTAAATGGTATAGGCTACGGATGCATGAACGCGATCCTGAAAGAACTATTATTGAGCATGATAATGGATTTACCATGGTTAATACAAGGGAATTTGAACTGGGAATAGATCCTTATGTTCTTCCAAGTCAATGTGAGCAAATATTTTACTCAGAGGTACCTGGTAAATTAGGTTGGTCGTATGTTGTTAGATGTGATCCAAGAGGAAGAAAAGTAAAGTATAATAATGTAGTCAAGGATGAAGATAATAAAGAGGAAGAAGATCATGATTATGCAGATCAAGAGCAGGTGGCTCATGTAGTTGATGTGTCAAACGAAGAATTTGAATAAGTTGATCATCCAAATGTAGGAGACGACGATCTCATTGACGATATCGATAACTATATTAGCAAAAATGACGTTGATGATGATGTTGATATGAATGATCCTTTCACCAATATCGATTCTGAACCAGATCCTGATATAGATGTTGAGATGGATGATGAAGAAGATGATTGATATTTAATTGTTGAAAATAAGAGGTATGTGTTTATATCTTTTATTTGATCTTTATATGTTTTTATTTTGTATAATATAGTATATGATACATGTTCTTTAGAATTTCAAATTAGGTAGTATGGGTAAATTGAGNGGCATAATTAGAGCTTCCACCTTCACGTGGTTTCCCCCATTTAGTAGAGAATGAACTATTCTCAAAACCAAGAGGAGCTCTGGACGACTGCGCCTAATCATACCAACGATGTGCCTAATTGAAAGTTGCCCCTAGTCTTAGTCATCACCCATTATGACACTTGTCACCCAATGATCATTAGATCAAAAGGTTGAAGGCATATGAACATTGGGATTGTGAGGCTTTATAACCCTACAATAACAAGAGACATTAATTGAACTTTGACTAGATTGAAAGGTGCGTGCAATTGAAAATACTAACAACCCAAAACTAAAAGGGACCAATACACAAACTGTCAATGAGTGGTGATATAGACGTGGTGTGTAGGAAGAGGCCTAACACCTTCAAAATTATCATTCTCCAAATATCTTATACAAATTTTGCAAGGAAATTGTATTAGGACTAGACACGGGCAACAATGACCTCTGAATGGGACCAATGTTAAAAAAAATTCAAACTGTTTCTGTATGCATTGAAATTTGACATGGATAGAATATTCATGTGCCTTAACGATATGGGAGGGTTTCTAGACTCAAATTTTACTCACACATCCACTTACTTCCATCATCAATTCATCATGTAAACCATAAACCTTAATTTAGTGGTGTCGTCAATTTGTTGGGTTTTAGTGTTCCCAATGAATGGATGAGTTGTTGTTGACATGGAATGGGACAACACATGTTCAAATTCTTAATTTTCTTGCTTCACTTGATGTGGGCCTGGTCATTTGTAGCCTTGAATTGAAAGTTGCCCCTAGTCTTAGTCATCACCCTTCAATGTGAGGTTACCCCTAATCAGGGATGATTTTAAGGATGGGAATTTATTTTAAAGAGTAGAAACCTTGGTGAATTTTACTAATCCTTCAGATGCCAACTATAAAATGTTTGGCAACATTTTTGTAAAAATATTCAAATTTCTAAAGATTTTATATAGTTTGTATAAAATTTTGGTGATTTTTAAAATAAAATAATTTTATCCTATAGAATTTGGTCGAATCATTTTTAGAATAGCGAATCTTTTTTTTGGAAAAACATTGGAAAATTAGCCCATGAGCGAAATTTATCCCCTAAAATCATCCCTACCCCTAATCTAATTAACTACCACACAATCAAGCGAATAACAACTAAGTGAATAACAATTACCCTATTGCAGTGACATGCAAAAGTGAAAGAGGGGAAAAAGAGAAATTATACATGCACTTACCATCTTAAAGGTTCCATGTTGTTGAAGATAAAATAGTGTTGATGATCATTTGCAATGTTTTTTTTGGGAAATACTCATTAGAATCATCTTCATCATTAGTAGAAGGATGATTAGGAAGATTTCATTGATAAAAATAATATTGACATTGTGAGTGATGTGGTGCATAATGTGCATTCAATTTTTTTTACATAACAATTACATTAAGATAAGCATATAATGGAAACTAATGTTAAAATATATGGAAGAAGATTTTTACATGGAAACATTATCTGTGATTTTTTTTTTTTTACCAAAACATGTTATTTTTCTTCATTGCTACCATCATAACCCTTTCCATCAACATATTCCCCATTATAATTAGATTCATTGTTTCCTTCAATTTTATCTTTATCATTATGTCAATCGCCATTAATGAATCCTTAATGGATCCAATGTTGAAACTTAGAGTAGTAGAATGATATTATCTTTAGTGAAGATTTGATATAGATGCAATGCATCACCTCCTTTCACCATTATCTCCACAAAATGGGATTTCAATAAACATTATATCATTCAACACTAAATAGACCTTATAGAAAAACAAAACACCCTTTCTCACCCATCTTTCACCCATCTTACTTATGAAAGAAACAAATATTTGATGGATTATTTAGTGAACTCAAACCTGTCTTAATAGATCCCTAGATTTTTTAATGACATTTGTGAAGATTTACAACGCAACATGAACCCAAGGGTTACCAAAAAATGTCAAGAATGTTTGCAAGGAATTGAGTCAATGCTTTATGTACCATGCCTTTATTAAACTTGAAATAAAAATCTATGTGCATTGCTCATTATTCCTACAAAAAAAAGATTTTTGAGAGTAAAGTTGGGAGCTTACCCATTGCTGCACGTGACCATTGTTGTGTGCGACCATATTTTGGAGCCCGCCCATTGCTGCACTCTACCATAATTGGGAGTCATAGTGTGTTAGGAGGAGCCTGCCCATTGCTGTCATTAATTTGTAGATCACTGTGCACATGACCAAGGGGAGCACGCGACCAAGGAGATCAATGTGCAGAGAGGAGGCATACGAAGGGAACATGGAGGGCACACTATGCAGGGCACATGGAGGGCACACTGTGCAGGACACACAGATGACACACTGTGCAGGGCACATGGAGGGCACTGAGTCGAGGGTACACAAAGGAGATACACTGCGAGGGCATACTTAGGGCACTGAGTTGAGGGCACATAGATGGCATAAGCGAGGGAAGATGGAATGGTGAGTACCTCTATTCCCTTATATTGTTGTGTGTTTGGAGTAGGCTAAAAAGGTATGGAATATTGAGATTCAAACACATGCCCTAAATCCTTTTTTTTAATTTCCACAACAACCTATTGAGTGCTAGTTGAACATAGACAATCAACTCAAGGATTTTTGAACCCAAATTTACTCTTGAAGTTGAGAAACAAGTGCTCAAGTTGTGGCCACATAGTATTTTAATACACTTTGACAACACAAATCATGGACTACCAAGCAAAGAAGGGTAAATGAAGACAGTGAGAAACATTTATACAATGGCAGCTTAGAATGATCAACACTTCTTTCAAGAGGTTTGGTCATTAAATATATAATGAAATGAGGCTAGGGGCATCAAGGACTAGATCAATTCTTCAATGGATATTCCAAATATAACTTTCAGATCTAAGAGGCCATGGCCATTGCAATATACAATATGAACTCCAATATGCATCCATAGTACAAAACATACAATAAAAATCAGAAACATGAAATAGGTATGGCTTTTGGAACATTGGGAATGAAATATTCATGACTAATGCATCATGCATGAGGCTGAAGGCGTTTTTTTCCTAAGGGAATTAAACCATTGAGTTACAAGATCACAACAATGACATAAATGAACTACTCTTCAAAAAAACACAATCCAACTGAGCTTGTGCAAATGGTAAGGAGGGAAATGCATGGGAGAAAATAATTTGAAGCTCAAAACTCTATAAACACAACAACCATGTCACTTATGCAACTTATGCAACTATGCAACTATATTGAAACAATGCAACTTCCACAACTATGAAAAAATGCAACTTATGCAACTATATGCAACTTAGGAAACTATATGAAACTATATGCAAATATGCAACTATATGCAACTATGAAACTATATGAAAAAATGCAACTTATGCAACTATATGCAACTTATTGTCGTACTTGTGAAAATATAAATGAACTATAAATGAACTACTCATCACAAAGACACAATCCAATCGGGCTTGCGCAAATGGTAAGGATGGAAATGCATGGGAGAAAAGAAATTGAAGACCAAAACTCTATAAACACAACCCTGTCACTTATGCAACTATGCAACTATATGCAACTTATGCAACTATATTGCAACAATGCAACTTATGAAACTATGAAAATATATGCAACTTATGCAACTATGCAACTATATGCAACTTATGCAACTATGCAACTATATTTCAACAATGCAACTTATGCAGCTATGAAACAATACAACTTATGCAACTATGCAACTTATGCAACTATATGCAACTATATGAAAATTTCATATGAAACTATATGAAAATATGCAACTATATGAAACTATGCAACTATATGCGACTTTATGCAAAAATGCAACTTATGCAACTATATGCAACTTATGAAACTATATGCAACTATATGCAACTTTATACAACTATATTGCAACTATATGCAACTATGCAACTATATGCAACTTTATGTAAAAATGCAACTTATGCAACTATATGCAACTTATGAAACTATATGCAACTATATGCAACTTTATACAACTATATTGCAACTATATGCAACTTATGCAACTATATGCAACTATATGCAAATATGCAACTTATCCAACTATATGCAACTATATGCAACTTTATGCAACAATGCAACTTATGCAACTATATGCAACTATATTGCAACCATATGCAACTATATTGCAACAATTTCTTATGCAACTATATGCAACTAGGAAACTATATGCAACAATGCAACTTATCATGTTTTTTTAGTAACTATATGCAACTATATTGCAACTATATGCAACTTATGCAACTATGTTAGGGTGAAATCATGAAGATGGGTTACACGTTTGCTTGTTTTATGAGAAAAAAAACTGTATTTTCACAAGTTATTCAACTTCCGACATATAAAAGTATTTTTTTTATTTAGAATTTCACTTTACAGTAAACACAAAACTTGTGAAGAATTGTGTTAGCTTTCCAATGACTATTTTTCAATTTTTTTTTATCATGATTTGATATGTCAATTTGACAATTGTTTAACAATATGTTTCTTAAACATGAAATGAATGATAGTGAGTTACTTATTTCTACAACAATGTATATATTATTAAACTTATGTTTTTAAGAAACAAAATATACTGCAACAATATAGAGAGACTCTATTTTATTATGACTATTATTTTGAATTTAACGGATGAATATTCTAATTTCTAGAATTTTTTGAAGTTGACCAACCTGAAAACGTTGCAGAGTTTAAAACATGTTTTTCTACACCTTGTATCTATCTTAATTTTTAGTTAAAACTAAAATTTAAATATACCCTCTTGAAAAGAACAATTTAAGGATTATGAATATATTTTTTTCAAATTTTTTCACTGTATATTTTTTGAGATACCGATATTTTTTTTCACCGAATCATAATGTCTGCTGAACATATTATGTAGTTATTTTTTTTAAAAATTAAATAAAAWTAAATAAAAATAAAGAAAATGAAAACAAATTATACGAATTGAAAGTAGATTCAATTTTGGAAATGCTGGTGTCATTTTCAAAACCAAATTCTCAATGTTTGCAGGAGTCCGCAACCTCTGAAGTTTAGTTATGCTTGGGGCATTTCTCTGGTTTTGGTTTTCAGTTGCAATTTCATTTTTTCGGCCGAAATAATATTTCGGCCGAAACAATAATTTTTCGGCCGAAAGTGTAAAATATAACGGAATACGTTAAATTAAATGGTTTCTAGGTCTTTCGACCAAAAAACTAATTCTTTCGGCCGAAAGAATGTCGAACGAATTCCGTCCGTCGGAAAATATGAAACGACACGTCGTATGGTTTTTTTTCGCACCAAATTGTATAAATAGGATTGCGACCGAATAAATTTAACACAATCCATCAAATGAATAAAAAGATATAAGCTTGAGGATAAAGATTTCAAAGCATTTCTATTACTGATTGTAGTTGTATTCTTTTATTTATTTATTTATTCCCTCTATTTCATAGTCTTAATCAGAGGATTGATATCTATACATGGTGGTTTTTTAAAACACTTAAACAAAGTTTCGAATCATCCTTTTGGTTTTTGTTGAATAAGGTAAATGATGTTTGTTCAAGTTTTTATTGAAATAACAATTTATATGTTGAAAGATAAATGTTGACCATTTTTTCAAGATGAAGTCTTTGCTGAACATATCTTTTACAGATAACTATAAAAATCATGGGAAACAAAAGTTTGCGCAAGAGAAAATATGATCGCACTCGAGATGATACTCGCCAAATCGAGCAAAGGAAAGAGCTTTATCGGAGAAAGAAACA
>ML788390.1:694924-723658 GCA_009831015.1 Picea engelmannii
AGAGCAGTCAAATGATGACAGTGACTCATGCATAGGGGCTAGTGATAGTGACTCTACCTCAGAGGATAGTGATGATGACTCTTGTACAGGGGCTAGTGATGCTTGCACGCTTGAGGAGGATGATGACCCTTGTGTAGTGGATAGGCAGTTGGATGAACAGGATGATAGCACCAGTGTCTCAGCAGACATATCACATACCATTGATGGCCTTATGCCTCAGCAGAGTGGTGACACTAGTGAGGAGTCACATGTGTTAGAAGTTAGAGATGATGAGCTACCTATGAGGGTTGTGACACATTTCTCACCCTTTCAGACACCCATGATAGCCACGTCACATGAGGAGATCAGTGGCATGTCAGATGTGATGGATGAACCTATTGTGAGGGTTGCACACCATGGACATGTAGATCCACCGATCAAGGAGGAGATACAAGGAGTACAAACAGGGGACCTTACACATACAAATCAACTAGAAGAGATTGAGTCACAATTATTAGAGACTCCATTAGTTGAGCATTTTGCATAGGTTGACAGGTCGATGGAGCATTTACTTCCAGGATCAGTCTGCAGCGATGAGGATGCACTCTTTAGTAGTCAGGATGACCATAGCATGGGTCTTGACATAGCTATATGGGATCCAGGCATAGATGATAGTAGCAGGTTGAGTGCACAGGAGGATACATCTGCTCACACTGGATACAGTATGACTCATAGGAAGCTAGCAGTTGAGGATGATTTGCAGTTACGTATGGGAAAAAATAGTGGCACAATAGATAGCAGACAGTCCAACACTTTATCTTTTGCAGAGAGTGTTGTTAATGATGGCACTAGTAGTGAGAGGCATGAGGGGGTACCTCAGCATGACCATGATCAGGAGCACACCACTTAGTAGCACAGTTGAGAGCCAATGAGGCTATGATCATGGCAACCGCCAGGCACATTGATGACATGCAGGCATTGATGGCCGATTTTTTTTGGAGGGCATCCATGGCACATGATAGCCTAGATGAGGCATTTTCCATAGGTGACTTTCACACTCTCTTAGAGAGAATGTCTGTGATGAGGTCAGACTTCTAGCAGTTGTTGACAGACAGGGACTACCTACTGGTGATGAGAGAGATGTATTACCGAGCCTTGAGGGAGCAGGTGTTGGAGATGGTCTGACTCACTCAGGAGTTGGAGAGCACTCGAGGATTCTTGGGAGGCACACAAACAACCCCTCAAGAATCAGAGTCTAGATTAGATGAGTCTCTTGAGGAGATTCATCAGAGATTCACTTCATCTATCCTAGTGGACACTCAAATTTATCATTCAGTCACATTGCTAGGAGATGTTGACGATCTAGTAGGGGAGAATTAGATGATGGATGACACTTCCATTTGTCTTCTGAGAGTAGTTTTCCTCCATGTAGAGGTTGATCTAGTAGTACGCCCAGGATCTATGAGACAACATGAGTCTATGGGGGGTGACATGGGTATGCCGGAGTATACAGTGATGAGTGATAGATCACAGAGACATGCCGAGATGTATGTTGGTATTCAAAGGGGTATAGTGCCTTGCAGGGAGGAGACATGCCTAGGGGAGCATAAAAATGTCACTCCTTTCATCAAATGTCACCATTTCAGCAGTTGCCTAGGTGATGGGAGATGGAGAGTGGTTGAGAAACAGTTGGAGGAGTTACTTCTAGTTGTACTGGATGGTGGGGATTCGGTGATGACCACAGGAGAGCATCGATCATGGAGATCGATGGATGAGCTTCTGGTTGAATCCTTGGGATTGACCAAAGCATGTGACGCCTTCCAGTCCTACAGTCAACTGTAGATATATCTGTTATCCTTTCTTGACATGTTTATCATTGATAGCAGCAAGAGGAGGATAGAAAATTAGAACATAGCACTTCTGACAGTGATTAGTCTCACACAGGAGCAGTTAGAGGAGATTGGAAGTGATAAACTTCCAAGTTTATCATGGGACCCAGTAGTCCATTTTGTTAGCACGATGTTCATGTTGACCCAGGTTGTACCAGAGAGCCTCACACTCCACCTTGGTTGGGTTTGGAGTGGGTCTACAGGTACTTGTCCTATGGGGAGATACCTTTTCTTCTGCTTGATCATCATGATAGGGCATGGAGATGTTTGGATAGGTACTTCTTCTACAAAGATGCCTATATAGATATAGTTTTTGGATAGCAGGTCCAGTGGTCACAGGTATGTCAGCTTGAGGATCCAGAGGACGAGGATTCAATATGTATGAAGGGGGTAGACAGTCATGGTCAGAGTAGCGCATTGTCAGCATGACGATCTTCAAACAAGGTTATCATGGGACCCAGGGATTACAGGATTGAGCAGTTCATTGACCGACAGGGGAGAGTGGACCATTGCAGGGGAAAGTTATTTTGACTTTCCATTGAGCTTCAGTGTTGAGAGGAGCGCATCGCTTGTGGGTGGCTCATGGAGGTCTTGCATCACTTCAGTCGGGCATCAGCATGTGCAGTTGATAGAGGCTATGTGGATATTGGTAGATATTTGGAGGATGGACTCATTTCGAGATGAGGCCATGTGTCATGTGCAGGAGGTTCACAGGGTTGATATCTTTCAGGACCATGCTTCGCAGAGTATTGCAGTTCATTTCCTGATATGGGATCCAGGGGGTGGAGTGCACTATTGTTCGTGTTTCGAGGGGTTCTACTCTATATCCCACAGGTGGACATGGGATCCTAGCATTTTAGTCAAGCGGATTTGGATATTGCTTGAGGACAAGCAATTTTCTAGCAGGGAGGACTGTAATGTCCCCACTTTGGGACATCATCATAGGGTAGAGACTTATGATGACCAGAGTAGCCAGATGGATGTTATAGCGAGTACATGGGTATTTGAGAGGAATTGTGGGGTCCAATTGGCATTTATCATCATATTCCATCATTATGATCCATTCCGCATAGGTTGGCTTTGGTTTTGTTCCATTCCGACGATTTCCATGATTTTGACTATTTTGAGCTATAAGATAATTAAAATCACTAAAGAGGGCATTTTGGGCACATTACTTGGAGGAACCTCTCAGTGTAATAGCTCATTGGAATCGAGAGGAGCAACGCTACAGGATGGGATGTCTAGAAGTGACTTTCAGTGGCCAGGGAAGCCACAAGGAGAGATAAGGAGATTTTTAGAGGTAAAAAGGTTAATTAATTAATTAAAGTGATTTAATTAATTAATTAAATATTAATAAAATGAAAGTCACTTGGGAGGGACAAGGTGAGCCAAAAATTATAAAAGGAAGGCAAGGGCCTCTACTCATCATTCATGTATGATCTTATTTTGATTTCTGGCTTCTAGCTAGTGAACCCAACATTAGCGGTTTTGAGGGTTTTGACTTAACAAACCCTAGAGGACGATTCGATGGTGAAAGATTCCACCTAGTTGGTCCCAAGCTTGATATTAGAGATGCAATACTATCCCACACCATTCTAGTCAGATCTACATCAGTGCAGGAGGTTCTACATAGGCACAGGCACAGAAAGAGGAGGAGGGCACACCATTGGGGGTTTCCAGCAAGGGGGGCACACCATCCTTGGAGAGAGATTCGTTGTAGGAGATTGGCAAGGCCGTTGAGGATTATATCACTTGGGTTTTCAGTACAGAGCCTTGGACATCAGATCTAGTTCTTTCTGAGATAGTTTTATGGCTCAGATTATTTCTTGAGCAGTGGGGCGAATTGAAGAGAAGGAGGGCATTTTTGAGATCCAGATCTAGTCTGTTTGGAGGGGTTACACTTCAGATCTGATCCTAAGACTTCACCTAGTGACTTGTAGTGTCCCAATCTATATTTCTAGAGAGTTTTAGAGAATTTGGAGGCCTCCTTCAGTAGGGCCAAATTATCTAGGGCTTCAGTCATCCAGTGGGGCACGCCATTCAGTGGGGGATTTCAGATCTACAAAGATTGGGAGGGATCTTGAATATTCGGGCACTTGGGTTATTCTTACCATCGCCCGATCTATTAGTTGTCATATTTCTTAGGGTGATTGGACACTTTTGGCAGTAGGGCCGAGTTATTGAGTGTTTCATCCTTCTATTGGAGCATGGCATTCTTCAGCTGGAGAGTTTGGCATTCAGATCTGCTTGTATTGATCTTCATTTCTTATTCAGCCTTTGGAGGCATTATTTTGTATTAGTGGGAGCATTTTGTAGCAGCTCTTATCTATTGTCTATCTCTTGGCCATCTGCTGAGCATTCCAGATCGACATCTTCATTGTAACAAGTTTCTCTATTTTATGAATAAAGAAGAATTGAGATGTTTTATCTTGTCTATCTTATTGCATATGGTTGAGGTATGTCCCATGGTCATCTATATCTATTATTAGCTGCATACACACATATCAACACATCTAAAAAGTAGACCAACAAAGTGTTTGACGAAATACCACAACCAGGAAAAAGTTTTAAAAATACACCAAAATAGTGATGATCCTTGCATAATGGCTTGGGATCATTACAGTGGTATCAGAGCTTAAATCCTGCAAACCTGGGGGGTCTTCCATAGGGATAAATTGATAGTTGGAAAGAAGTGGATAAGATAGCCTTTGAGATACCATGGTTGGAGATCATGTATGACAGCCTTAGCAAGGAAACTAAGGCTACAATAACCTTCCTACAATATGCAGCCTATAGAAATCCCCATTGGATCAAATGGGATATTTTACAAGGGATGATCATAGCAGGTGAAAAGAAAAAAGAAGCARCTATATGGTGGGAAGAACAAAGAAACCCCATGCCCAGTAGGAGCATGCAACCTTGCCATAGTTGCAAGGGGTCCTGGGAACTAGATCATAGGTGCAGGGATAAAGATCAGGAGCACACTATTGAGGCGCACCATGATAGTGATGATGGGGTGTGTGTCGATGGAGCGAAAAATGTTTATTCAGAGTAGTCAGATGATGATAGTGACTCTTTCACAGGGGCTAGTGATAGTGACTCTACCTCAGAGGATAGTGATGATGACTCTTGCATAGGGGCTGGTGATGGTTTCATGCTTGAGGAGGATGATGACCCTTCTGTAGTGGATAGGCAGTTGGATGGATAGGACGATAGCACAAGTGTCTCAACAGACATATCACATACCATTGATGACCTTATGCCTTAGTAGAGTGGTGACACTAGTGAGGAGTCACACGTGTTAGCACTTAGAGATGATGAGCTACCTATGAGGGTTGTGACACATTTGTCACCCTTTCAGACACCCATGATAGCCACGTCACATGAGGAGATCAGTGGGATTTCAGATGTGATGGATGAGCCTATTGTGAGGGTTGCACACCATGGACATGTAGATCCACTGATCGAGGAGGAGATACCGGGAGTACAGACAGGGGACCTTACACTTACAGATTAGCTAGAGAAGATTGAGTCACAATTATTAGAGATTCCATTAGTTGAGTAGTTTGCAGAGGTTGATAGGTTGATGGAGAATTTACTTCTAGGATCGGCCTGCAGTGATGAGGATGCACTCTTTAGCAGTCAGGATGACCATAGCATGTGTCTGGACACAACTATATGGGATCCAGGCACAGATGATAGTAGCAGGTTGAGTGCACAAGAGGATACATCTGCTCGCACTGGATACAGTATGACTCATAGGAAGCTAGCAGTTGAGGATGATGTGCAGTTATGTATGGGTAGAACTAGTGTCACAATAGATAGCAGACAGTCCAACACTTTATCTTCTACAGAGAGTGTTGTTAGCGATGGCACTATTAGTGAGAGGCATGAGGGTGTACCTCAACATGACCATGATCAGGAGCCACACCACATAACAACACAGTTGAGAGCCAGTGAGGCTATGATCATGGCAGCCACTAGGCACATTGATGACATGTAGGCACTGATGGCCGATTGTTGTTGGATGGAATCCATGGCACATGATAGCCTAGATGAGTCATTTTCTATAGGTGACTTTCACACTCTCTTAGAGAGAATGTCTGTGATGAGGTCAGACTTCCAGCAGTTGTTGATAGACAGGGACTACCTACTGGTGATGAGCGAGATGTATTACCAAGCCTTGAGGGAGCAGGTGTTGGAGAGCACTCGAGGATTCTTGGGAGGCACACAGACAACCCCTCAAGAATCAGAGTCTAGATTAGATGAGTCTCTTGAGGAGATTCATCAGAGATTCACTTCTTCTGTCCAAGTGGACACTCAGATTTATCATTCAGTCACATTGCTAAGAGATATTGATGATCTAGTAGGGGAGCATCATATGATGGATGACACTTCCATTTGTCTTTCGAGAGAAGTTGGCCTCGATGTAGAGGTTGATCCAGCAGTACACCCAGGATCTATGAGATAGCATGAGTCTATGGGGGGCGACATGGGTATGTCAGAGTATACAGTGATGAGTGATAGCTCACAAAGACATGCCGAGATGTACGATGGGATTCAGAGGGGTATAGTGCCTTACAGAGAGGAGACACGCCTAGGGGAGCATGCAAATGTCACTCCTTTGAAACAACACCTAGTTATGAGAGATCACCTTCACCATTTCAGCAGTTGCCTGGGTGATGGGAGATGGAGAGTGGTTGAGAAAAAAATGGAGGAGTTACTTCCAGTTGTACTGGATGGTGGGGATTCGGTGATGACCAAAGGAGAGCATCGATCATGGATACCGATGGACGAGTTTTTGGTTGAATCCTTGGGATTGACCAAAGGATGTGATGCCTTCTAGTCCTACAGTCAACAACAAATATATCTGTTATCCTTTCCTGACATGTTTATCATTGATAACAGCATGAGGAGGATAGAAGATGAGCACATAACACTTCTGACAGTGATTAGTCTCACACAGGAGCAGTTAGAGGAGATTGGAAGTGATAAACTTCTAAGTTTATCATGGGACCCAGTAGTCCGTTTTGTTAGCATGATGTTCATGTTGACCCAGGTTGTACCAAAGAGCCTCACACTCCACCTTGGTTGGGTTTGGAGTGGGTCTAGAGGTACTTGTCCTATGGGGCGAGACCTTTTCTTCCGGCTGATCATCATGATAGGGCATGGAGATGTTTGGATAGGTACTTCTTCTACAGAGATTCCTATACGGATACAATTTCTGGACAGTAGGTCCAGTGGTTACAGGTATGTTAGCTTGAGGATCTAGGGGAGGAGGATTCAGTATGTATGCAGGGGGTAGACAATCATGGTCAGAGTAGTGCAGTGTCAACATGAGGATATTCAAACGAGGTTAGGATGGAACCCAGGGATTGCAGAATTGAGCAGTTCATTGACCGACCGGGGAGAGTGGACCATTGCAGGGGAAAGTTATTTTGACTTTCCATTGAGCTTCAGTGTTGAGAGGAGCGCATCGCTTGCGGGTGCCTCATGGAGGTCTTGCATCACCTCAGTCGGGCATCAGCATGAGTAGTTGATGGAGGTTGTGTGGATGTTGGTAGAGATTTGGAGGATGGACTCATTCTGAGATGAGGCCATGTATCATATGCAGGAGGTTCATAGGGTTGATATCTTTCAGGACTATGCTTCACAGAGTATTGCAGTTCACTTCCTTATATGGGATCTAGGGGGTGGAGTGCACTATTGTTCATCTTTCGAGGGGTTCTAATATGTATCCAATAGGTGGACATGGGATCCTAGCATTTTAGTTGAGTGTATTTGGCTATTGCTTGAGGACAAGCAATTTTCTAGCAGGGAGGACTGTAATGTCCCCACTTTGGGACATCATCACAGGGCAGAGACTTATGATGACCAGAGTAGCCAGATGGATTTTATAGTGAGTACAGGGGTATTTGAGAGGCATTGTTGGGTTCAGTTGGCATTTATCATCATATTCCATCATTATGATCCATTCCGCACAGGTTGGCTTTGGTTTCGTTCCATTCCGACGATTTCCATGATTTTGACTATTTTGAGCTATAAGTTAATTAAAATCATTGAAGAGGGCATTTTGGGCACATTACTTGGAGGAACCTCTCAGTGTAATAGCTCATTGGAATCGGGAGGAGAAACACTACAATATGTGATGTCTAGAAGTGACTTTCAGTGGCCAGGGAAGCCACAAGGAGAGATAAGGAGATTTTCAGAGGTAAAAAGGTTAATTAATTAATTAAATATTAATAAAATGAAAGTCACTTTGGAGGGACAAGGTGAGCCAAAAATTAAGAAACGAAGGCAAGGACCTCTAATCATCATTCATGTATGATCTTATTTTGATTTCTGGCTTCTAGCTAGTGAGCCCAACATTGGGGTTTTTGAGGGTTTTGACTTAACAAACCCTAGAGGACGATTCGGTTGTGAAAGATTCCACCTAGCTATTCCCAAGATTGGTCTCAGAGATGCAATACTCTCCCACACAATTCTAGTCAGATCTACATCAGTGCAGGAGGTTCTACATAGCCACGGGAATAGGAAGAGGAGGAGGGCACACCATTGGGGGTTTCCAGCAAGGGGGGCACACCATCCTTGGAGAGAGATTTGTTGTAGGAGATTGGAAAGGCCGTTGAGGATTCTATCACTTGGGTTTTCAGTATAGGGCCTTGGACATCATATCTAGTGCTTTCTGAGATAGTTTTATGGCTCAGATTATTTCTTGAGTAGTGGGGCGAATTGAACAGAAGGAGGGCGTTTTTGAGATCTAGATCTAGTCCGCTTGGAGGGGTTACACTTCATATCTAACCCTAAGACTTCACCTAGTGACTTGTAGTGTCCTGATCTATATTTATAGAGAGTTTCAGAGCATTTGGAGGCCTCCTTCAGTAGGGCTGAATTATCTAGGGCTTCAGTCATCCAGTGGGGCGCACCATTCTATGGGGGATTTCAGATCTATAGAGATTGGGAGGGATCTTAGAGATTCGGGCACCTGGGTTATTCTTAACATCGCCCGATCTATCAGCTAGCATATTTCTTAGGGTGATTGGACACTTTTGGCAGTAGGGCCGAGTCATTGAGGGTTTCAGCCTTCTATTGGAACGTGGCATTCTTTAGCTGCAGAGTTTGGAATTCAGATCTGCTTGTATTGATCTTCATTTCTTATTCATCCTTTGTAGGCATTATTTTGTATTAGCAGGAGAATTTTGTAGCATTTCTTATCTATTGTCTATCTCTTGGCCATCTGTTGAGCATTCTAGATCAGCATCTTCATTGTAGCAGGTTTCTCTATTTTATGAATAAAGAAGAATTGAGATGTTTTGGCTCGTCTATCTTATTGCATATGGTTGAGGTATTTCCCATGGTCATATCTTTCTGTTATTTGCTGCATAATCACATATAAACACATTTAAAAAGTAGATCAACAAAGTGTTTGGCGAAATACCACAACCAGGAAAAAGTTTTAAAAAGACACCAAAACAACGATGATCCTTGCATAATGGTTTGGGATCATTACAAATGCATTATCCTGTGCCCTGTTTTTCTCACAACTGCGAGTCCCGAGAGTTATAGCATTGAGATTCTAGACCAACTGTGCTTGAAGCCCCAACAGGAAGGAGAAGGACAACTTGAGGGACTGCGTGGTAGAGAAGGGTGGAGGTCCATTCTCTCGAGTGGCATAGGCTGGGTAGAATAGAGTTGGGTACTTGGATTGTTGTGGATGTCAGGAAACCTATGAGAGCTTGAGAGTTGAGTGGTTTAGGAACTCAGTTGCACTCTATAACAATCCTTGTGGATTCATAGCCCTCTCTTGGGGGTGACACTGCTGTTGAGATTTGGAGAGGCGATGTCTATGGTTGGGTGGAATGTCCTTGGTATGCATGCAATCGGTGTCATATTTCATAAAGATAAGTGCTCTCTATCGTGATATTCCTACCTATGTATGAATGTATTTCCATTGTGTAATTTAATTATCATCTACATGTGTATGAATGTATTTCTACTGTGTATATTTAATTATCATTTAACATAATATTTAGATTATGCATGCTTGCTGGATATTGTTGTGCATGTTGTTAAATCTTTTGTATTATTCATCCTTAATGACTAACAGAGGTATTAGTAAGAGAAAGAGTCTGAGGGCGGGGTTGTAGGTAGCATACCCAACTTGTCGGTGGCTGGGTATGTTACAATTTGGTATCAAAGATTCTGGTTAAAACACTGGGCCGGTATGGGCTGGGTGTGTTTGTCAGAATATCGTGTTCAAGATCGAACTCTGACCGGGAAGTTGAAAATATCAAGAGGAATGGATTTGTAGAAGCTACGCAGCAGACAAAAAATCATAGAACCTCTGTGAGGTTTCGAAGGATCGTGACCGTTCCTTTTTAATTTGGGAATGATCACCACAGTAGGATCGAGAGATCTAGGATCATTGGATCAGAGGATAGGTAAACATGGGTCGTCCTATGAAAAGGAAGCAAGGATAAGGTTGCGACCATCGGATCCCATTGGGGAGAGAGATCAATGACCAACAGGCATTGTGAGGAACCGAGTTGCACAGGAGATAATTTCCCAAGGCGGTCTTGCAATCCAAGCCATTGTTTCCCTGGGGGTTTACATTTCACCATCAGGAGAAATGCGGGGTGAAAAGAGGGTTACTCCAAACCACCGATGGATTCCACCACAAATTGAAAGTCATGCAGGGATGTGACAGGTTAGAGCTCAAACATCGAAACTCTGAATAGTTGAAGTAGTTGCGGACCATCAATCCATACAAGGAAACGCTTCAACTGATCATTTGCTCCAGGTGAAATCACTCCAGGAAAGAGAAAGAGAGGAGAATTTGAGTTTTTAAACTCTCAAATCTTGGAGAGCTGGAGACCCAAAGTAAACGATGATTGTTGGATCATCTGGAGTAGATCTTGATTGTCGATCAAGAAGAGGTTATGTGTCAATAGATTAGTAACTCTGGAGGAATCCATTCGAGAGGTTTTCAGTTGAGGTTTGAGACCCCCGAAGCCTGGAGAGATGGAGAGTTGGATAAAACATCAACCATCCGATCATCTGAGAAGATCTCAGCCATTGATCTGCCAAAATCCATGCATCTCTAGATCCATGACTTCGGATAAAATCCAGTGGGGCCGAATAAGTTTGAAATTTGAGATCTTTGAAGTCCGGAGCCCCGAAGAAATCATAGCCATCAGATTGAGGAAATGTGGAGAAAATCCATGGAATCTGGGTGAAGACTCGAAGTGAATCTTGGTCATCCTATCAAGGAGGACACATGGTGACAGATTGGTGAGTTCAGGAATTCAGAGTTTGAGAGAATTGAAAGTGTGCTAGTTTGAAAAATCTTGAAGCCCCGAAGCCTGAAGAGCCAAAGAGATGAGGCACGATAAATTCACCTGGGATGATGTGGACACATGGGATGTGTGCCATGTGTCAGTAATATTTTGGCATTTGGAACATTGAAAGGTCGATCAGAACGTGACACATGTCACCCTCCTAATTGGGCCACGTGTCCTCTTCCAACATCTCACCACGTGGCGACAGATCATGCAGTTAGGAAGGCTGGGCACTCCAGAAGGGAAAGGTGTGTTAGTTTGCATGGGCTCAAACTACTAAAGGCTTGAAGGTTGGAATATATATTGACCATCAGTTCTAGAGGACACATGTCGAAGGATCGTCGACTTCAGGTGAAGGCACCTTCGTGAGAAAAGTGAGGAGGGAAGTTTGAAACTTCCGAAGCCCAAAGCATCGAAATGATTCACAGTCGTTGATATGTGGGAGGACACCTATTGACAGATCAAGAACTCAGGGTAAAGGTGTTTTGGGAGGAGGAAAGTGAGAAAAAGCATGGATTCCCGAAGTGGATCTCGATCATTGATCACTAGAGAGAACGAGGACTGTTGATCTGGTCCTGGTTGAAAGTCCCAAAGTCCCAAAGATCTGGACAATTAATTTTTAGCTAAGCGCATGGTCATGACCATGGTCATATGTAGTTCAAGAGATGAGGAAATGAGAGCTAAGGGAATATTTGGTTGTCTCTGAGACAGAAAAATGATAAGGGAGGATTTAGCCGTAGTTTTTAGTCGTGATCATTGGGGGAGGTGGTTTGAAGGAAGCACCTACACAAGGTGAAACTATGTATCATCCAAGGATAACAAGACATTGTTATTTTCAAAGAATGGGGATATAATATCCATGAGAAAAAACAAGAAAGAGACCTATAGTATGGCTTGGATATTTTTTTTCCTATCATATGCATAATTATAAAAAAATGGTCACTTTCACATTTCGCAGAATTAAGAAGCCTAAGCACATCAGATCAAGATGTGTAAATAGGAAATGGAAGAAGTCAAGGGAGCCTCTAGTCATGAAAAGGAGGTCGAAGGCTAGAATACTAGAGTTGGTAATGCAGAGATAGAGTCCAATGGGTGCAAGGGAAAAGAAGAGCAGGAAACTTTAATAGAAAAAGTAAGAAGCATGAAGATGGAAGTGGAGAGCTACAAAGAAAACACCGTGAGACTAATGAGAGAGAAAATCCAGACAAATGATCAAGTTTTGCAGATATTAAATCAATTGTAGAGGCAAACGAAGAAGGGATACATCTCAAGACGAGAGGAATAAGGAAGGTGTCATGAAAGAGGATATGCTCATGGAAGAGATGGTTATTCCAGAAGTGATAGAAAATCTCATGAACGCCACTCACATCCTTACCCAAGAAGAATTTTTTATGCATCGGATGATCCTGTAAGAAGTTGTCTCATGTCAAAAACCAGAGAAGGAAACAAGAGGAAGATTGTTTGTAGGGAGAGATGATGAATATCAATCCACCTTCCTTCGATGGTGAAAGAGAAAGGGAATATGATGTTGAAGCATGGTTTCTTGGGATCTGGAGATATTTTTAGTTGCATAACTATTCATGAAACCTGGAAGCCAGGATTTCCACCTATCATTTACATGGGAAACTTGCAGTGTGGTGGGACCAACTGAAGCAAGTGGAGCATGTTGATGAAAGTAGGAGCACTTGGAAATAGTTCAAGAAGTACTTTTAGAAGGAGTGTCTCTCATATAATTTCTATGACAAGAAAATGCGGTATTTATTTGAACTCAGGTTGGTAAGCATGACTATGGAAGAATATGAGAAGAAGTTCTTGGGATTTTTAAGATATTTCAAGTTCATTGGTGATGCAAAAGTGAAAATACAAAGATTTCTAAGTGTATTTCCAGCCTTCTATAAGTAAAATATCAATTATGGTGAACCCAAGACCTTGACCGAGGCCATCAAGAAGGATAAATACCTGAATGAGAAAATCCAGGGAAGAGAATCCCTGTAGAAATATTGGAAGGACAAGAAGAATGCAAATTCTGATCAGAGGAGGAAAGGATTCAAGCCTCCCTTCAATAAGAATGAGCCAAATAGAGATCATCAATATCAATATGATAAAGGGGATTTCAAGAAGGAATATTCCTTGGGAAAAAGGGGAAGACCACCAATCCAATGTTGGGGATGAAAAGAAGATCACGTATACAAGGATTTCCCACACAGAAAGGACAAAGTGAAGACTGTGCATAACATCTAAGAGGCCACAACATTTGGAGATATGGGAAGAATCTATGCAAATTGAAATGATCGAAAAGTAGAGTACCAGTCCAATATGATCGAGGCGGAAGGTAAGATCATAAATCATCTTGTTGCTATTTCGATTGATTAAGGAGAAATCCATTCTTACATTGATCCTAAGATAGTGGATAGGTTACATTTGTAGAAAAGTAAAGTTGGAAAATAAGGTTTTGTTTAGTTAGCCCCTAGAACCAAAATAAGAATCCATGATATGGTTAGAGGTTGTTCCATAAGTATTAATTCTGTGAATACTAGTACTGATCCAAATATCATACCATTGGGGTCTTATGATGTTTTGATTGGGATGGATTGGTTGGACAAGCATCGTGATGTCCTAGATTTTCATAACAAGACATTTACATGTCTTGATGGGAATGAAAGGAGTTCAAAACCCATCTTTATAAGGGAGATTTCAGCCTTACAACTGAAAATATGTTTTAGAAAAGGATGTCAACTATATATAGCTCATGTGGAGGAGACAATTGATATAAAGGGGCCAAGACTTGAATATTTCTTAGTGCTACAGAAGTTTGAAGATGTATTCCAAGAAATACCCAGATTGCCACCAAGAAGGGAGATAGATTTATCAATTGATTTAGTGCTAGGAGCTGCCCCGGTGTCGAAAAAACCTTACAGAATGAGCACATGAGAATTAAAAGAATCACAAATGCAGTTGTAAGAATTTTTTAAGAAAGGGTACATACGTCCAAGTGTTTCACCTTGGGGAGAACCAATACTTTTTGTCAAAAATAAGGATGGAACCTTGAGGCTGTGTATTGAATTCTGAAAGCTAAACAAGTACACTATAAAGAAAAAGTATCCTTTACCTTGAATTGACGACCTCTTTGATCATATAAGAGGAGAAAAGATATTTTCAAATATTGACTTGGGGGAAGGATACCATCAGGTAAGAATCAAGGAATAATACATTCATAACACAACATTTAGGAAAAGGTATGGGCATTATGAATTTGTAGTGGTGTCTTTTGGACTGACCAATGCACCAACTATCTTCATGTGCTTAATGAATGACATATTCAAAAATTATGTGGACAAATGATGACTTGTTTGTTGATTCCCGTTCACTCACTCCTTATTCCATCACACACTCCCATGCACTCCGTGACCCATTCATCGACCCATCCTCACCTACGTCTGGGTTGGAAAAGAAAAAGGAAACAGAGCTGTTGAAGAATTAGCCACGAGTATAGTTGGTTGTAGTGGTCGCTGGTGTGATCCAGTCGTGACCTGGGGCCTACATGTCTGAAATGCATTGGCTTGTGCCCTATTTTTGTCACAACTGCAAGTCCTAAAAGTTCCAACACTAAGATTGAAAACCAACTGTGCTAGAAGCCTTGGCAGGAAGGAGAAGGACTACCTGAGGGACTACATGGTAAATAAGGGTGGAGGTCCATTCTCTCGGGTGGAACAGGCTAGGTAGAAGAGAGATGAGTACTTGGATTGTTGTGGGTGTCGGGAAACCTGTGAGAGCTTGAGAGTTGATTGGTTTGGGAACCCAATTACACTCTGGAACTGTCCTTGTGGATTCATAGCCCTGGCTCAGGGGTGACACTGTTGTTGAGATTTGGAGCAACGGTGTCTATGGTTGGGAGTAACGTCCTTGGTCTTCAACCAATCAGTGTCATCTTTCAAAAAGATAAGTTCTCTCTATCGTGATATTCCTACCTGTGTATGAATGTATTTTCGTTGTGTAATTTAATTATCATCTACATGTGTATGGATGTATTTCCATTGTGTGTATTTAGCTATCGTTTAACGTAATCTTTAGATTATGCATGCTTGTTGGATATTGTTGTCCATGTTATTAAATTTGTCATCTTATACATCCTTAATGACTAAGGAAGGTATCAATAAGAGAAAGAGTCTGATGGTGGGCTTGCAGGTAGCGTACCTGACCTATGGGTGGCTAGGTATGTTATAGTTTGTAACATACCCAGCTTGTGGGTGGTTGGGTATGTTACATTGGGTCTCCCAAACGTTGCTTCACGTGAACTACTAGATTAACTTTAAATTAAAATTTGATACTTTGCAAGCTATTTGTACCTTGAGTCAAATACAAATATGAAATTTGGAATCATTAACATATCTACTAGAACATATGAAAAATAGGGTTTATGGTTTACATGATGGTATGATGATGGAATACAGTGGGTGTCTAAGTGAAATTTGAGTCCAAAAACCCTCCCATATCATTAAGGCATGTGAATAGTCTATCTATGTTAAATTTCAATCCATACATAATCAGTTTGAAAAAAATTCAACGTTGGTCCGATTCACATATCATTGTTTCCCGCCTCTAGTATTTTTATGGTTTTGATTAAGAAGTCAACAATAAAGAGGGATTTTTCATCACAACTATGAAAAATATACATTGTATATACATTAATGTAGAACCTGAAAGAAAAATGAAGAAATACTGATGAAAATGTAAGACTTATGTTCTTTCCTTAACCTAATAAACTTATGTTCTTTCTTTAACCATGGGTGACATAACACTATCATTCGATAGTCAAATTGTTACAATTCAT
Organism: Picea engelmannii; assembly: GCA_009831015.1. Lineage (NCBI taxonomy): Eukaryota > Viridiplantae > Streptophyta > Pinopsida > Pinales > Pinaceae > Picea > Picea engelmannii. The sequence continues at coordinate 710,962 of ML788390.1, forward strand.
TGTCATACATCATTTGTACTGAGGGCTTGAGCCACCTCAAATGAAACATACAAAGAATATTTGTCTTATGAACAAGATATGGTACTATCCATTTTGAGGTTTGGCATAGATATTGCTCTTATAGACTACACTACATTGCACCATATAATCCCTACACTCCATGCAAACCATGTAACACCATTCAAATTAGACACATTATTGCGACAAATTAGCTATACTATCGATGAACTTTTTTCTTCGATAGTATAACTAATTCGTCACAAGATTATTTACATTTGTATCTCTTGCGACGATATAAAATGATGCTTGGATTCATTTTATATTTGTTTTATCAAATTGAAATTAAAATTTGATACTTTGCAAGCTAGTTGGACCTTGAGTCAAATACACATATGAAATTTGGAATCATTAACATATCTACTAGAACATATGAAAAATAGGGTTTATGGTTTACATGATGATACAATGATGGAATAAAGTGGGTGTGTGTGTGAAATTTGAGTCTAGAAACCCTCCCATATTGGTAAGGCATGTGAATAGTCTATCCATGTCAAATTTCAATGCATATAGAAACAACTTGAAAAAATTTCAATGTTGTCCCTATTCACATGTCATTGTTGCCCACCTCTAGTATTTTTATGGTGTTGATTAAGAAATCAAAAAAAAAGAGGGATTTTTCATCACAAATATGACACAGGTACATTTTATATACATTAATGTAGAATCTGAAAGAAAAATGAAGAAAGACTGACGAAAACTTAAAACTTGCATCAACCAAATTGTGTACTTTGAAAGAAAATTAGGGTTTATGGTTTACATGATGAATTGATGATGGAATAAAGTGGGTGTGTGAGTAAAATTTGAGTCCATAAACCCTCCCATATAGTTAAGGCATGTGAATAGTCTATCCATGAAAAATTTGAGTGCATACATAAACTGTTTGAAAAAAAATCAACATTGGCCCCATTCACAGGTCACTGTTGCCTATGTCTAGTCCTCGTACAATTTTTCGTTCCTTATTACTTGTAAAATTCATTCGACATTACACACGTCCCCACATCTAGTACTGTAAGGGAGTATTTTCATGGAGTTGGTTAAGAAATCAGCAAAAAAAAGGGATTTTTCATGACAACTATGACATGGATACATTGTATATACATTAATGTAGAACGTGAAAGAAAAATGAAGAAAGACTGATGCAAACTTAAAACTTGAGTCAAACAAATTGTGTAATTTGAAATAAAAATAGGGTTTATGGTTTACATGATGAATTGATGATGGAAGAAAGTTGGTGTGTGAGTCAAATTTGAGCCCAAAAACCCTCCCATATCATTAAGGCATGCGAATAATATATATGACAAATTTTAGTGCATACATAAACAATTTGAAAAAATTTCAATGTTGGTCCCATTCACAGGTCATTGTTTCCTGTGTCTAATCCCAATACAATTTATGTTCCTTGTTCCTTGTTCCTTGTTCTGTGTTCCTCGTTCGTTGTTCCATGTTCTTTGTTCCTTGTTCCTCATTCCTTGACCATGGTGTAGTCCCAAAGATCCATTATTTTTCTACAAAACATACTAATGGCATAAAATGTCCCACACAAAGACCAAATAGACACAATGACATAAGTCTTTTGTCTTTTTTCAAGGACTATGTAACAAATATCAATTGTAAGAAGATTCAAATAGGACCTAAGAACCTTATGTTCTTACCTTAACCATGGGTTTAATAACACTATCATTCAATAGTCAAATTGTTACATTAAATTGTCATGCATCATGTGTACTAAGGGCTTGAGCCACCACAAAGGAAACATACAAAGAATATTTGTCTTATGAACAAGATATTGTACTATACATTTTAAGTTTTTGCATAGAGATTTATCTTATAGACTACACTACATTGCACCATATAATACCTACACTCCTTTCAAACCATGTAACACCATTCAAATTAGACACATTCTTGCGACGAATTAGATATACTATCGATGAACGTTTTTCGTCGATAGTATAGCTAATTCATCGCAAGACTATTTACACTTGTCTCTCTTGCAACGATATCAAATGATGCTTTGATTCATTTCATATTTGGTTTATCAACTTGAAATTAAAATTTGATACTTTGCAAGCTAGCTGGACCTTGAGTCAAATACAAATATGAAATTTGGAATCATTAACATATCTACTAGAACATATGAAAAATAGGGTTTATGGTTTACATGATGATATGATGATGGAAGAAAGTGGGTGTGTGAGTGAAATTTAAGTCCATAAAAACTCCTATATTGTTAAGGCATGTGAATGGTCTATCCATCTCAAATTTCAATGCATATAGAAACTGTTTGAAAAATTTTCAATGTTGGCCCAATTCACATGTCATTGTTGCCCGCCTCTAGTATTTTTATGGTGTTGATTAAGAAATGAATGAAAATGAGGGAATTTTCATCGCAACTATGACACAGATACATTTTATATACATTAATGTAGAACCTGAAAGAAAAATGAAGAAATACTGACGAAAACTTAAAACTTGCATCAACCAAATTGTGTACTTTGAAAGAAAATTAGGGTTTATGGTATACATGATGAATTTATGATGGAAGAAAGTGGGTGTGTGAGAAAAATTTGAGTCCAAAAACCCTCCCATATCGTTAAGGCATGTGAATAGTCTATCCATGAAAAATTTCACTGCATACAAAAACAGTTTGAAAAAAATTCAATGTTGGCCCCATTCATAGGTCACTGTTGTTGGTGTCTAGTCCTCATACAATTTCCGTTCCTTTTTCCTTGTAAAATTTGTTCGACATTACACACATCCCCACATTTAGTACTACAAGGGAGTAATTTTATGGCATTGATTAAGAAATCAACAAAAAAGAGGGATTTTTCATCACAATTATGACACAGATACATTGTATATACATTAATGTAGAACCTAAAAGAAAAATCAGGAAAGACTGATGCAAACTTAAAACTTGCATCAACCAAATTGTGTACTTTGAAAGAAAATTAGGTTTTCAACAAAAATTCTATAGAAATGGAAAACACATTCATCGAAACTTCATAGATGCAATACTATGACAACAATATTGATGAAATCTTATATGATCATGATGGTATAAAAATGAAAGAGCTCTTGGTTTCAAGAATAATTTATCCTCTACTGAACAAGGCCAACCATGTGAAGGTGGAAGCCCATATGACCCCTTCCCTCCCCCTCACATCACTCTCAATTGATCCCCAAAACCCAATCTATAAAATAGAAAATAATCGAAAGCAACATCCTATTAAGATTCATGCATAAAAACTACAAAAACAAAAATTAATGAAGGTACATGAAATTATGTGTTTCTAAATGATATTTTTAGTCTACCACGTAATTTAGTATATTGGAAACTATTGTCAGGTTTCACATAATAATTAAACAACACATAACATAGGATATAAAAATGTCGCATAAAACTTAAAAACATGTAATTAACCCATGCCATTATAAGTAAATTATTTTAAGAGAATAATTCATACAAATTAAAATATTATATAGTCACGTACCTAATCCAACCTCAACATATGTGTAATCATCTTTATTCTATATCTTGATCTTCTTCATCGAACTCAACATCTGTATCATCATTCGATTCAGAAACGATGTTGAAAGGATTGATGATATCATCATCGTCATCAATGTCATTTTCAAGCATATTTTCATCGACATCATCATCACGAATTGAAATATTGTCTTCTACATATGGATCATGATCTTCTTCTTCATCTGTCGACCCTGCATGATCTTCTGGCTTTGTCTGATATGTCGAATCATCTTTTTGATCTTCAATATCATCTTCTTCCTATAAATTATTATACTTAATTAGCCTTCCTCTTGGATCATATCTAACCAAAAATGACCAATCCCTCTCACCTAGAACATTTGAGTAAAAGACCTATTCACATTCGCTTGAAAAAACATAAAGATCATGTCCTCTTTCAAACACCATTGTTTTAATCATTGGAAATCCATAGGCATGTTGAATAATATTTCTTTCATCATCGCGTTCATGCATTTGTACCCTATACCATTTGACATCGAACAAAACTAATTTGACAGAATTAAATTCACACTCAAGTATATCTTTTAAATAACCATAGTATCTATTTTAAAATTCTCAGGGGGTGTCTTTCACTCCTAGAGGAAACATTAGTGACATAGAATACTGCAGTTATCCCACTATTAGAAGTTTTCCTCGTTTCATCCAATTGTTTGACGAAAAATTTACGACCATTGCACCACATAGCCTTGTGGTGTTTCAACTGCAATATGCCATACATGTAAAAGATGAATTGTCAATTAATAAATTAACATATATATCTATATAAATTTGAAAGTATCTGAAAAATTCAGTACACATGTAGTCACATTAATATAATATAAAATAACTGAATAAAATGGGTGAATTTGCTTACATGTCCATCTTTCAAACCATATGATAAATCAATTTCCCTTTGCATAACATTGGCATCTCCATTACAACGAGCTTCTCTAACCAATTCAGACAGTCGTTGCCATGATAACCTACCTCCATTGTGTTGTTTACATCTTTCAATCCATACATTCATCCAGTAAAGATTATTTGCAATGTATAAATGTAGTGCATCCCACTCTTGAGCAACTGAATCAAAAAATCATAATTTACCAATATTAAATGCTAGTTATAACGTCCAATATGTAGGTTATAAATTTTAATAATTTATGAAATAAATTATATTAATATATTAATGAGTATGATCATATACACAAAAAATGAAACTTTATATGTATTATTAATATAAATTTCTACAATTATTAATATATTACCTCTCATTTTTTTCATTCTACCTTTCCCCAATAGATGCTCCTGATCTTCAAATATTTTGATGGAGTTCACATCCCAAATGTGTTCCATTGCATGCATAGTTGGCGCTGCTAATCTAGGAAGATACTGACTAATATACAACATGGATTGATATACCATATATCCCTCCACCATAGAACCCTCATCACGTGATATTTGTCTAACCAATGCCTTCAATGATTTCAAGTGCCTCTCCACCATCCACATTGACCTTGTGTGAATAGGTCCACAAATTTCAATCTCTTCAACTTGGTGTATGAGGTGGTGTTCTTGTGCATTGAAAAATGTTGGAGGTATATAATTTTTCATTTCACACATTAGACGAGGAATTTCTCTCTTCCAATACTTTATATCATCTTCATGGATTTATTTCAATGACAACCATCTACATGAGATCATGACACAAGAAAATAACATGTTTCAACATAACATAATATAATATATTACATTACAAGTAAAACACGTGTCATTATAAAAGTACAACAATAATTTGAAAGAACATTTTGCATATAAATCACAACTACTTACCTCGTGTATTTTCCAAGATCATATATAACTTATTTAACATTGTTGTCAAAGTTGTTTGGGAGAGATAGCAATAGAACATATTGTAACAAAAAATGAATCGATATTTTTTTTTGACCAAAGTAGACAAGAAAAAATAAAAAAAATAAAAGATGTATAAGGCCAATATATATAAATATGTATACCAAAATTATTACCTTAATGAAGCTATGCCAATCATGTGCTTTTACCCCACCAAATTCACCTTTCTTCGTTAATATATTATTTATGTTTCAAGCAAAACCCGTGGGAAATTTAATTCTTTGAATGACCTATTTTACATCATTGCTTTGTTTCTTTGTTAATAAACATGGAAGTTTATTTAGGTCTAGTACTACATCCAATCTATTTCAATACCAGATCACACTTCACATTGCATGATTGGCTTCCTGAATGTCAGTACATATTCTGACAATTTTTTCTTTGTCCCTCCTACCATCTATGATTCACCATAATTTTTATGTCACATTCTTCCTGATATGCATTGTATAAAAAAAATGAGCTATTTTTAGTTCCTGATAGTAGGGAAACCTCATGAATTGAGTGGGATAACATTTCATTCCTCGTGGAAGCACATTATTAATACCTTCATGATGATTGCAGCCTTCATGAAGCATAAAAGAAATCACAAAAATAATGATCAAATACGGTAAAATAAATTCAATGATTAAAATAAGAATTCAAAACATTACATGATCTATGATACATAAATAAATTGAATACCTTGACTATTTCTATTATATTCCAACCTCCATAGGTGAGGTGTCATTCTTCGTGGTTTTAAACTAGTCTCTTCTTTCCCATTGAAAATATGTTTTCCAGTAGTATGATACATATGGTTCTTAGGGAGGAGGTGCCTATACTCATCAAACACCACCTTTCCTAAAAATTTTGAATGACGATACTTCATCTTAGGGCCACAAATTGGACATGCAAATTTAACCTTTGTTTGAAGACCTGCAACAAATGGATTAATGTCAATTATATGATGAGATTATTTAAAAATTAAACATGCACCATGGTAACATTAACAATTATATAGTATTAAAGAGAAATATTAGAATTCTACATACCACAAAAATGTCTTAGTCCACGGGCATCATGAATTGTCCATAAAAGTATTCCACGGAATTTAAATTTATTCTCCCCGATTATTTTACATATGTCATACATTGTGATGCCAACCCATAACTTTAGTAGCTCATCGATAAGAGGCTCGGTATATACATTCATATCTTTAACTTGTCACTTTCCTAATTGTTTGAAATTACACATAATTACTATAGGAATGATATCATGTAATATATATAAGTAAATAAATAAACAAAAGACATTATGCATAAATTGAAACAAATGAAAATGTTACATTCAAAAAATTAATGTAAACAAATACCTGGAACAATCATTGTCAACATTATGTGCTCCCTCTTTATCGACATCCAATGAGGAATGTTATTGTTGATAACAAAAATAGGCCACACTGAGTAAATAGACCTAAGATCTTTTAATGGATTAACACCGTCTAATGCCAATGAAAGCCTAACATTACGAGGTTAATCTTTGAAATATTTCCATTTTTACTCAATTTCCCTAAATGCAGAGCCATCGACACGCATTCAAACAACACCATATCCACTTTTGTTACATGCATGGTAATGCATAAATTGTGCTATGATTTTACACCTGAACAATCGTTGCAAATGTGGAATTATGGAAATATGATGAAGAACCTCTCAAGGTACCCTTTTTGTTACTTGATCGGTTTGATGTCTACTGATAAGACATTGCATTCTATTTTCGAAGCATGTTGTCCATAATATATAATATGATCATTAGGACATGAATATATAGTTTGATAATCCATTCCAATGTCTTTCATAATGGCATGAAAACCTCGATATGTGCAAGGTAAAATATTTGACTATGGTAACAAAAATTCACCTAACAATCTACAACATAACAAATAACTAGTCAATGTAAAGAATATTAATCATAAAAATTGCATTCTTATTTTACACATTAATTAACACTAAAAAAAAATACAAAAAAATCAACATTTATGTATAATATGAGATGAAACATATTACATACATTAGCATCTGTGTTAGACAAATTATTCATAACCTTTAAGTTCACTAGTAGCAATGTAGCGAAGAGAATATTTTCTCTTGATCCTTCATAAAGTCGTTTATGTGCCTTTTCTAATAGAGGTTCATCATAAATACCAACATTGTCCCCATCCTCACTCGGCTGCGAAAACAAATATTGGATCATTTGATTTGTCCCATAATCTTTTTCCATGGGATCATTAACTTGAGTTGTCCCATCATCTTCTTCCATGAGATCCTCATTTGCTTGGTCATGATGTTCCTCAGCTTGTACAACATCATTTCTACTACTACTTGGTGCAATATTCTGTGGAAAGTTAGAGGGAAACTCTAACTTTATAATTACAAACAATCATGAAAAATTAGTCTATACTATAACAAACATTCAAACAATATATATACATATATATAATTTTATATAAAATTGACAATATAAAAACAGATAATGAATATATAGCTAATTACCATGGGATGATATGCATTCTATCTGCCATCAATGTGCCCATATTTCCTACAGTGTTTTATAGTTGTTGCTATTAAAATTCTTACGGGACGTATGAGACAACATTTTTTGCAAGGGCAATAACATCTAGCATCACCCTTTTCACCTACTTTACTTTTTTACCCACCTCTAACTATATTCCGCGACATTCTTCTGCACAAAAATACCCTTTCTGAACCATCATTATTATAGAAAGATTTCCGCAACATATTTAAATCGTAAAATATTTATAGGTCAATTTAGGTCACTGTCGTCATAATTGCGATGAACAATGACCTAAATATAACTAGTTATTTGTTATATTTAGGTCACTTTGTGAAAGAGTATAATGATTATAATGGTCATATCATTGCTCTTGCGACGAACATTGACTATATCAATTTAGATTTTGTCAAAACGTATAATGGTCAATATGGATAGTATCAAAAAGTGTAACGATCAATAGTTAGCGTCGCTCTTGTGACGAATACACACGTTCGTCGAAATAGAGACAATAGTCCACTATCTTGATGATCGCCGCAAAAGAGATGAAAGTTTGGTTCCGTCGATAAAGTGACTAATACGGGATGGATTTAGAACAAAATTGAAAATTTGAACTTTTTCTCTTGAATTTTGCGATGAAAGAGTACTTTCGTCGCAAGTAGTCGTCGCAAATTTTTCAATATGTAGTACTGTGAGAGGAATTAGGACTATAATATTATGGGTTAGGGGTTATCGTGAATAAATTTTATAAGGGTTACTTATAATAAGTTTTGGAGGTAAGGGGTCATAGGTGTTAGGATTATAGAGAATAGGGGTTTTTAGTTAAATATGGTTATACCGAATATACATGTAAGGGTTTATAATATTAAGGGTTAGGGGTATTAGGGTCACGTTTTATATATTATAGGTTTAGGGTTATAGGGTTATATGAATTAAGTTTTATCAATATTATATAATATTATAATTAATGATTACATGTTAGGGGGTTTAGGACTTAATGGTTTATGCATTAGAATATTTTTGGTGTTACAAGGGTGATTGAGGTTAGAGCTTATAGGAGTTAGCAATTATTAGTTTCAGTAGATTGTTTTTATAATAGTTAGTGGTAATAGGGTCTTGGATTAAGTGTTCGAAATAGGGAACTTTATGTTTTTGGGTTATAGGTTATATGGGTCAGGGGTTATATGTTAGGGTTTGTGAGTTATCTATTTTTTTATGCTTAATTGTTAAAGGTTATAAATATTAGTGACTATTGGTTAATGTCAATAGGAATTAGATGTTATAAGAGTTATGTATTTAGGTGTTAGTGGATTTAAAGGTTAATAGTTAAATGTGATAGGGGTTATTAGGAATATATGAAATGTAGGTTATAATGGTTATGGGTATAAGGTATATGGATTATGTTATAAAGGATATAATTATTAGGAGTAATATGTTATTAAGGATTATGGATCAAAGGAATGAAAGGTGTAGAGATTATAATGATTATGAGCTATAGGGATTATATAGTACACGCATTTAGAGTTATATAGATTATTTATATCAAAGTTTATATGGTTTCCTAGTAGGGCATCATAAAGGTTATGGGTTATCATGATTATAAGGTTAGCAATTATGAGTTATTAAGGTTAGAGAATAAGGATTATAGATGTTATAGTATGTAAGGGTTATATGGATTAGTGGTTATATGGGTTAGGTGTTACTATGGTTATACAAGTTAAGGGACATACAAGTTAGTGGTTATGTGGGTTATTGAGCTTAGGGAATATAGATTATAGAGTTTAGGTTTACAATGGTTATATGGGTTAGAACTCAAAGGTTATGAGGGTTATATTGATTAAGGGCAGGATGAGTTAAGGGTTATATGGTTGTGTTACCATGGTTATACAAGTTAAAGGGCATATGTTTTAGTGGCTATGTGTGTTATTTAGCTTAGGGAATATGGATCATAGATTTTAGTTTTATAATGATTATATGGGTTAGAAATTAAAGGTGATGAGGGTTATATTGATGAAGGGATAGATGAATTAAGCGTTATATGGTTTAGGTACCATTTAGGAAGTAAGGGGTTTTAGGTTTACATATTACATTGGTTGAGGTTTATAGGGTTTAGAAGGTTATATGAATTAAGGATTATAGGTTTTAGGGGTTACATGAGTGGTGGGGAAGGATGAAAGGGGTTGAGAGTTATAAATATGATAAAGGATGGGGTATAATATGAGGGGATATAAGGGTAAGGATTTAAATTGCATACAAATTATAGGTATTCAAATTTATAAGCCTTGAATTTCATAATGGTCAACATGATTAGGTGATGTTAGGGGTTGTAATTTTTAAGTATTTCTAACAATAGGGGTTATAGGGTTTATAAGAGCTAGGGATTAAAGTTATAAAATTCGGGTTTTGTAATAGTTAACCATTAAGTGTTATAATGGTTATGGTATTATTGTTATGGTTTATATCAATTATGGACTATAGTGGTCAAGCATAAGGGATTATAGGTATTATCTTTAATAGCTCAATGAATTGTTTTAAATGATATGGTTTGTAATTATTATGTATTAGGAGTGATAAGAATTATAAGTATTAGTATAATAAGTGTTATGAGAATAAGAAGTAGGATTTAGGCTTCATATGAATTAAATTAAGGGTAATATGAGTTATATGTAAGATGGATTAGGGACTATAAGGTTAAGGGATATGGGTAGGGGTTATAGTGAATAGAATTTATAACTGTTGAGTATTAAAGGTTATATTGGTTATAGGCGTTCAAAAGGATAATTCATTTAGTAGCTATGACTTATATATATAGATAGTAGGAAGGGTACAAGGCCTCGCACTTTTGATTGGTCATGCTTCCAAAACCTTATTATTTACCTATTATAAGGGAGAGGTAGGTGGATCAACAGTTGAAACTGGGGATTTGGGAAGTTTGTAAAAGAAAGGAGGCAGTTGCATGTAGCAGAGACAGTCTTGTACACTGTTTTGGAAGGCTCCGTCTATTTTCACAATTTTAGTCCTCAAGTGTTACCGGGCTTCCACATTTCGTACCCTCCTCTTCTGTCAAAATGATTACCTAATACTTGTAGTGGGAATGTATAAAACCACCCTCCTCAATTTTGATTCATTCTATTTTCATTAACAGAACCTTGAGAATGGGAATGTATCAAACCACCTTCCTCAATTTTGATTCACTCTGTTTTCATTAACAGTACCTTGAGAATTTAAAAATATTTTGAAAATTTGTTGGGGTTGACATTCACAAACCTAACCAATAATGTCATCATTGACACTAAGGTATAACCAATAACCAAGTGATTTAGGTTGAGGTTTGAGTCCTTAAACCTTTTACGACCTTGGTTAGTAAACAATGGCGACGACTTTCCCCTAATAAATTGTACCATGTCTCATTTATCCATATAAAAGCAAATGAAGAAATACATGGCGATATTATCTGTACTTCAAAAAATGTAGGCAACAGAAATCTCCTCAAATTTAGCAGAATAACCTTATCTTAACAATCCTACTTACAAACTCTTGACCATTAAAATGGAAGACCAATAATTGAACTCTAAAATCCTTTGTTCTGTACCTAAATTCAATAAAAAATAAATCAATCAAGTCATCCTGTTACTGTTCGACTTTCCAGTTGCTTTCTCTGTGGCTTGCCTAACGGAGCTAAGGTAAAGGCTTTCTCTCTTTTTTATCCTTCCAATAGCCAATCCTCTTTTCCTCTTGTGGATACCTGCTTCAAATAACTCATTTATGGAAATGACATCTCCATAAGGAAGGAAAGGCAATTACAACTCATTTTATAATTATAATTTTTTATAAAATATTATATATATGTATGAGATAATTGAAAAATATATATATTCTAACTATGTTATCATGTATTACAATTATGAATAAATGAAATGAATATCATGGAAGTTTTAGAAGTGGACAAAAAATCATATTAATGGTGGAGGTTTAGAAACTGATAAAAAAAATTGTATTGATGAGAATCGATGTTAAGTCTAGTTAAATGAAATTTAAGTGGTTGAAGTGATTTTTTTTCTTCAACTCTCAACTTATGATAAAATTTATTTTTTTAATTTAAACTAATTATTAATTTTTTAACTTTATGTTAAACTAAAAAATAAATAAAATAATCAAAATAAATAATATGAAATAATTTTTTTAAATAAATAATTTTAATTACAATTTTATTGGATTAAAATTTTCAAATGAAATAACTCATTCTTGGAAATGCCATCTTAGTGACATCTTCATGGGAAGGAAAGGAAATTATAACTCATATAATATAATATATATGAGATTATTGAAAAATATATATATTCTAATTATGTTATCATGCATTACAATCATGAATAAATGAAATGAGTATTATGTTTTAGAAGTAGACAAAATATTATATTAATGGGGAATTAATGCTAAGTCTAGTTAAATGAAAGAAGTGGTTGATGGGATTTTTTTTGAAATTCAAATATCATTTTATGATAAACTTGTTTTCTTTATTTAAAATAATTTTTAATTTTACTTTAAACTAAAAACAATACATTAAAAAAATATAAATTTATAATATATATATATATATATATATATATATATATATATATATATATATATATATATATATATATATAT
>ML788390.1:735526-755661 GCA_009831015.1 Picea engelmannii
AATAGAAAAAAGTAAAAACTAAGTGAAAATTAGTGTAAATCATATTAATGTGAAAATTAATGATAAATTTAGATGAAACTTGAATGGTTAATAGGGAAATTATTATCTTTTTTATTCAAATTCAAATTTCATTGTTTAAATTCAAATCTCATTTTATAACATAATTGCTTGTTTTTTTATAAACTAATTTATTTTTTTTGTTTGTTAATTTGTCTCGACCTGCTGGCTGCGGGATTAATCTCTGGCTTGAGAAACAATGACTCCGGGGCATCTAAATTGTCAAAATTACCCAAGTTTCGAACTGATGACTTTAACAACACGGAATGGCTTAACAACACACTCCTTCACCAACTGACCTACACCTCTAAAACTTTTTATAACAAAATATAACTTTATGATAATAAATAATATAAAAATAAAATAGATATAAAAAAGTCCTATTTACTTAATCTTTATTTTTTTTCTATTTTTAAATATTTTAAGAGTTTTACCATTTAATTTCCACAAAGCTGTGGGAAGTATATCGGGTTTCGGGTTTGAGGGTTTATTTCCACAAATTAACTCTACATATTATAGTTACTATGAAATAAATTAAAAGTTAGTAAAGGGTTGTGGAATAATATGGAGTGAATTATCATAGGTAAAAGCAGATCATGATTTTACACAACAGTTTGAGTTAGAGTTGGGAGTATACATTTAGTGGGGTTGGAAAGAGTTGAAAGTGGCAGAGTGTTTTCTGTTTAATAAGGATGGATTAAAAAGTTAAAAGAGGCTAGTTTTTTCTGTTTAACAAGGATGAATTAAAAAGCACATTATGATTCTGCACAACAGTTTGAGTTAGAGTTGGAATGGGGTTGAAAAAGAAAACATACTGAGTTAAAAGAGGCAGAGGTTTTTTTGTTTAACCAGGATGGATTATTGAAAAAAAATCATTTAAATTAAATTAAAGGTATACACATACAATCAAATATGAAAGATTCTTTGACAGTTTTCAACTACCAATAAAATCTATTAACTTAGACAATCTTAGACTACCAACAAACTTTACCAATTCATTTAGAGAAAAACAATAAATATAACTCATTTAGAAAAAAGAAAATAAATATGATGAAAGAATATCAAACCTTCAAATATGAAAGAAAATAAATAAAACCTTCAACTATGAAAGAAAATAAATAAAACCCTAAAATACAATGGAATAATTGAAAATAAATAAAACCCTAAAATTTAATGACAGTTAAAAATAAATAAAACCCTAAAATGTATTAAAGATACTTAGAAATACATAAAATATTAAAATGTATTAAAGTGATATAAAGAAATACCATATCAATAAAAATCAGCAAACGAAAAGAATGAAACAAGAAAGTATTTCTTAGGAGCCCAGAAAAGAAAAGAAACCCAATTTTTTTTGAAACAGGGAGATATTTGAAAAGAGCCTAACAAAGAAAAAAAAAAACAAAAAAAAAGTATGACAAAGAGAGACTTACCTGAACCACTGGATTGGAGAATGTAGTCCTTACTTATTCCCTTTTTCTTTGTCCATCTCCATAAATAATCAAAGAAGCTTCAACAAATTTTAATAATGATTCTAAAAATTAACACAATAATATTCTATCCATAAGAATTTTAATTTAAAAAAACTGAAATTTAAGTATTAACGAAAACAATTTGAAAAATAAACCAAGGTAAATTCACCTACTTAATGTAGAATTTAAAAAATAACCCAAGGTAAATTCACCTACTTAATACATATCAACATGGCAGGGATTGGTGTCCTCATTTCTCAGCGTTGTCCGATATTCTTTACTCCCAAATTACATTTACCAGAAACGAAATAACAGATATTTTTCATAACTTCAACTTCTTGAGCACTCTTTTTCTTCTTCTGTTGCAGATCAAGACGCCTCTTCAGCTGTTGTAAATCAGGATGAGGTGTTGTCTCCTTCTCTTCCACTGTTCCAGAAGCTGCGTTCCAACGGTGATCATGGCCACTCCCATCAATCGATTGCCTCCCCTTCTGAAGCTGGTGCTTCCATTGATGAAGGCGGCTCCTCTTTTCTTCAAGGGATGTTCTCCTCCTACTCTTCCCATCTCTTCAAGGGATGTTCTCCTCCTACTCTTCCACCGTTCAAACCGTTTCCGATGCTCATACAAACACAAATGGAGATACTACTGCGCTTAAAGGAGATAATGTGGACATCGATCTAGACGGTCTCATAGAGAAAATATCCCAACGCTTGGAATTCATCGCTATCATTGATATCTATATCTGCATGCACACCTGCAGATTGAAAACACAGTTGACAGGAAAGAAATATTCCAGTGAAAAGAGGAGAGAGCTCCAAACTCTAATAGTCCATACCATCGTGAAGAAAGAAAAGTAGAGCAAAGAAGGTAGAGGAGTGTGCTATTTAATTTGATTGAAATAAACAAAACGTGGAGAGATAATGGGTAAATAAAACCTTCAACTATGAAAGAAAATAAATAAGCGAAGAAAGAAAAGTAGAGCAAAGAAGGTAGAGGAGTGGGCTATTTAATTTGATTGAAATAAACAAAACGTGGAGAGATGAATGGGTAAATAAAACCTTAATTATGAAAGAAAATAAATAAAACCTTCAATTATGAACAAATTTTAAGTTTAAGGATTTATTTGGATAAAATAAAAATAATATAATGAAATAATTAAAAATAAATAAAATCTTAAAATATAATGAAATAATTGAAAATAAATAAAACCTTAAAATATAATGAAATAATTGAAAATAAATAAAACTCTAAAATGTAATAAAACAGTTAAAAATAAATAAAACCCTAAAATGTGTTAAGGATATTTAGAAATATATTAAATATTAAAATGTATTAAAGTGAAGTAAAAAAATATCATATCAATAAAAATCAGCAAAAGAAAAGAATGAATTAAGAAGGTATTTCGTAGGAGCTTTGAAAAGAAAAGAAACCCAATTTTTTTTTGAAACAGGAAGATATTTGAGAAGAGCCAAAAGAAGATAATGTGGACATCGATCTTGACGGCCTCATAGAGAAAATATCCCAACGCTTGGAATTCATCGCTATCACTGATATCTATATCTGGAGATACTACTGCTCTTAAAGGAGATAATGTGGACATCGATCTTGACGGCCTCATAGAGAAAATATCCCAGCGCTTGGAATTCATCGCTATCACTGATATCTATATCTGCATGACACCTGCAGATTGAAAACACAGTTGACAGGAAAGAAATATTCCAGTGAAAAGAGGAGAGAGCTCCAAACCCTAATAGTCCATACCACGCATACCATCGTGAAGAAAGAAACGTAGAGCAAAGCAGTAGAGGAGTGGGTTATTTAATTTGATTGAAATAAATAAAACGTGGAGAGATGCACTGATAAATATTACCGCGGCATCATCTTTAGAGCCGTTGGGAAACAAAGAGTCGTTGGGAAACAAAACGGTAACTATAAATTTTAAATTTACACTCATTTATTTATAAGGTATTATCTTTGGGAAACAAAGAGACATTGGTAAACAAAACTGTAACCATAAATTATAAATTTACTCTTTGCATCAAATGTGTTATGATTATTATTTAACGGATATAAAATTTTAAATTTTAATTTAAAAAATATAAATTCCTTCTTGTGCTGAGTCTCTAAAAAAAAGCAGATCAATGACCAGGAAGAAATGTTTATCTACCTGTCATGAATTGACCTACTGAAATGTTGAACCTAATGAAACATACAAAATTATGTTTTTGATAGTCAAAATAATTATTTATAAATAAATATAATATTTATATAAATAATATTATAATTTTTAAAAAATTCTATGAATATAAATATTTAAAAAGGTTATGAAAATTTATTATGAATTTTAAAATAAAGATATAAGTTTTTAAATTAAACAAGATGTTAAAATTGAAAATGTGTTAATGTTTTTACTTTTTTTTTTCACGAGAAATTAACTCGATTTATATTAGAGATATAAATCATTTACATAACAAGTAGCCAATACAATTCGTCCCGGAGACCGAGCCGGATTTGACCCCAAGACCTCCTCCCAACACTTGAAGAAAGGTACTTGTCATTACCAACCGCGCTGTCTCACGGGACTAAGTTAATGTTTTTACTTATTCAAAATATTATATTAATGAATTTACATAACATTTATTTTTAAATCAATGATTTAACTCCATAATGAATCATAGTGTAGATGTATAATTTCAATAACTTAGAAATTTAACTCAAATTTTAATGTCTTATTTTATAGCTTAGAATTTGAATTACTACAAGTGTTTTTTTGTTTATAATAACTTAAAGTGACTATTTTTTTCTTTAAGAATTTAAAATGGTTTTTCATTTTTTGAAAATACTAAGCTCACCATTAAATAATAATTATTATTTTTCAGTCATATTGTGTCATTGTTTTTCTAAATGCATATTCTATTCTATCAAAATCTTTTTAAAAATATAATAATGAATGACTTTATCACTAATAATTTAATTAAATCTTTTGAATTTAAAACTCTTTTGAATTTTTTTATAATTATTTCTATACTCAACCTAAGTTCATAATTATTTCTATAATTATTTTTATATTGTTCACATTAAGTTTCTTATTACTTGAATATGTGCTTTTTACATTAGTGTGAGTGTAAGAGGGAGATGTGTAACTTAATATAGAGTTAAGAAGTAAAATTAAAAAAATAAACATTATTAACAAAAAAGTTTCAACCCCACCATAAATACAAATTTCAATGTACATATTAAATTTTATTTATATATGATGATTACGATTGATGGTGGTGGTGGTTCACTTCCATCATTTTTATGACAAGTTAATGATTGAAAAGTATTGAGAGACTTTCCAAGATCACTAAAATTTAGATGGCTTAGAAAGTTAATGGGTATTTTGACAAATATTTTTAAATTGAGATCTAATTTGGGTGGAACTCTAGGAGAAAGTTCTTTTCATATTCAACAGGGGCAGACCCAAGGTTCAATGCTCAAGAGTGCACCAACAAAACCCTAACTACCGACTCTTTCGGCAACACCTGTGAAGCAGATGAAGTCTCACCCGAGGTAGAGGCAGGGGTGGTTGCAGGACTCAAGTGTCTGCAACCTTAGCTGGGACACAGATATGTGATTATCTCGCTTACAATGCACTTAGCATCAGTTATTCCTTAACATACATTCATTATTACACTTCACAGAAAGCAGAGAGCACCGTAGTAATTACTCAGATCTAGCAGTTAGCAATGATAAACAAGTTATACTTAATAGATTAAGCACTTAGCATCTTATGTATCATATCTAGCATGCATTCATATCTCATAAGCACAAAGAATCAATAGATCTATCTAAACATATCAGAGCACTTAGCAAGAGAGAGAAAAACACATCGGCACAATACACAGAGTTACCGTGGTTCACCCCCACCCTGGGGATACATCCACAAAGTCTTCTTTTGTTATTATCTTCTGTAAACCAAGTTATAGCACAAAGCCTTCAAGATCCTACCCCGCCTAGGACAAGAGATCTGCACAGCTTGCTAGATCCTCTTTCCCTGGGTAGATCCAAGCACTAAGTCCTTCCCTAACCCGTGCACTCAACACTTACAATACTTACAGTAGGCACAGAGCTCTTACAGTCACACAGACGTCTGATCACATAGATCTACTTTATGCACTAAGCCATTCACTTTACATCACACACCTCTTTTTCATATGCATCTCCTACCCCTCTATTTATACATACAAAAGGCCTAAATAAGGGTCTATATCCCTTTCCCATTACAATATTCCCAAAAAGCCCCAAAAGCCTAGAAAGCCCAAAAAAGGGGCGGAGATCCCGTGATCTCCTCTTCGCCATGCGCTCCATCTCCGACTGGATGTCAGAGTATCGAAAATGGTCAAATATGACCAAGTATTCCTCAAAAATTGGTGAAGGGCCAACAGGCCCCCAACACTCACCTGTGACTCATCCCGATTCACTCAGGTCTGACCAGTTCCACTTTGAATGCCTCGAGCTTGGCTCAAGCTGCTTCGACCTGTTGTTTTTCGATTTCCTCCTACTTGTCGAACTCCTGGATGAGTGCATTATTGACCGGTTCTTCTAGGTGTTGATGTACTGTAATCATGACCTATTGTAGCTCTGTCCCTTAGTTCTCAATCTCTAAAAATAGTTGACATGCCTTATCCTGCAAAGGTTGAAGTTGATGTGTCACTTCCATGACCTTGCTCTAGGTCATGTGGATCTTCTCTTGTGCGACACGTTGCTCGTGGGATCACTTCATTTTCTCTATAGTTGATAGGGCCTTCAACTAAATCTCAAGTCTATCTGCATGTTGCTTTGCCTCCTGGAACTATAACTCTAGTTTATGTAATTCCGGGTACTCGGTCAGGTTCTCATGTATCTACACACTTCTGGTACTTAGTTATTTTCATTCTTCAGTGAGTTCTTTAATCCTTTCTACTATACCCCGGGAAATTATTTCTCGTTGGTCACGTTCTTCTTGCGAGGTACTTGGGATGATATGAAGCTCTGATTCCATGACTCTTTGTTGCAGTTACTGAATAAATTTAGCAAGCTTCATCACTTAACGGTCTAAGGGTTCTTCATCCTTTTGTTCTAAGATGGTCACAGAGTGAAATGATTTGTTGACAACTTCTGTGATTCCGATCTGCTTCACGAGAAGCTCCTCCTTCTCCTTTTGGATTTTTGCTCTGTCTCTATCAAATTTCTCTTGGATGGCCTCCTTCTCTTGTTGTGCAGCTCGGTGTTACTCTATTATTTCCTCCTGTGCTTTCTTTAGGGCTAATTCGATTATGTTGGCAATCCTGCAGAGTTGAACTGATTCATCTTCTGCTTTTGTTGTTCCTTCTGGTATGGGCGTAGTGGATACTGGAAGGTTAGGCAGAAGTGCTCGCTGCACTCCTTAGAGCTCGACTTCAATTCTGTCGTACATCGTATGTTTCTTGGCCTCCTGCTTTTCTGTAATTTCTTCTATGGATTCATTCAAAGTTGCAAGGAGAAAGCTGAAGTCATCGGGGTTGAGAGTGGTCTTCATCTTGGTCATGGTCTCTTTTTCTTTCTTCTTAGAGGAAGACTTCGAAGGTGACCCTTTGCTCTTCATTGGAACTTCGACTTCTTCTTCTGGTTGTTGTTCAACTTCCTCTACGTCGTCTTTGTTATCTTCTTGATCGGCTATGATGGAAGCTATCTTTACAGAGTAGCTATCTACATCCTGAATCTCTTCAGGCTTCTTTGTTTCCTTTGTCTTCTTTTTCTTCTTCATCTTACTGGGCCTAGGTGTTTCCTGCACAGCTTCCGGGATGTCAATATCTAAAACGTCCACTGGATCTGCTGGAACAAAAAGGTTCGTCGACTATTCCTTGGTGATTTCTTCTAGGTCTTCTTTGGTCAGCTTATAATAGGACTGAAGATGTTCCTTCTGTTCATTAGCGTGTGGAGTTACTTATATAAAGTGGTTCTCTGTGTTGAACTTTATCAAAGGTCGGAACCTTTGTAAAGTGTTCGGGGTTATGCAAGGTTCACCCTCTATGGATGCTTTCAGTTGGTTATAGTATCTGTGAAAAATGGCATTTGATTAACACTGCTTGCTCATATTCGTCAAGTACCATAAGGTATTGAACTTCACAGCTAATGGTTTGAATGGGTCGAGGTCGGGGACGATTGCACCTTCCAGTAGATCCCATGCAACAAACGCGATCAATATTAGAAACCAGCTAAAGTGGAATTCATGCCCCTGGTCCTAGGCTTCTCTACAATCAATTTCTAGTTGATTAACCAAATATTTTGACTAATTCATTTGTAGTCCCTCCGCGCACTTCCCTGCAAGGTCAACTACAAAGCTAGATACTTGTGTAGGTATAATCTTACGTACGAGCTTCCCTTCTATCAGCTGACATGCGAGGCCCACTGCGCCATTCTCGATAGAGGCTACCTTGTAACCTCGCATGCCTTTTTCAACATTTCCATAAGCCTCTTTAATATTTTGTGAAAGAGAGTGGTCTGCGGTCTTTCAAGGATAGTACTCATGGTGATCAAGGCCCTACATGCTAAGCCTGATAATCCTGTTGATCAGCGTCGGATCAATAGTTATGCGATGATTTAACCACAGGTATCCTCCGTTAAGGTGAGGTCCAACGGTCTAACGATAACCCATAAGTTCTTTTCAATCTGTTCGGAGTGACAAGTGAAGAGGTATATCGATTCCAATGACTATTTTGCTTCGTGATGGCGAAGTACTCTATGTCGCTATCCTGATATCTTGGAGAAGCTCCAATTATGCAATTCTTCTTGCTACGAAGTGTCCTCTAGAACCTCTTGTAACCTTACAGTATTAGCCCTTTTCTTTCTTAAATTCCTAGCCTTCTTCCCAGTGAGCCTCATCTCAGTAATGCTTTTACCATTCTGATGTTTATCTTCTGTGGTCTTAATTACTTTGCGCTATGAAAAATCTTTCCTAGGATTCCTTGATAATACTTCTTTTGTATCAAAAATAGGTAGTTCGATCTTATACAGATCCTCAAGTGTTCTCTTAGCTTCAACATTGGAGTTGCTAATATTAAATATCTGCAATCTTCTCTTTTATTCTTCAATCAAGTGTGTGATCCTTCTGGTCATAAAGTCTTTTAACTCTTGCTTCTTCTGTTCCAAAACTTTTTCTTCTTCTCTTCATCTGGCTTGTTCACTATTTAATCAAGGTTTTCCAATGAGCATGGTAAATGGGGCATTGTCTTCAACAAATTTAATGATCTCAAAGTCTTCCTCTACCGAAGTTCCATGGACAGTCATAGGTATCTGGGCGATCCTTCCACATAAGTTTACTATCTTTCCTTTGAAGAAACTTGTTCCTCCTAGGGAAGGGATCATGGCAGGCTTTCCTATATCTTGCCAAGTTCTTTCTAGCATAATGTTCACTTGTGTTTCTTCATCAAGAGTATAGTCAATGTCAAAGTCCCCTATTCTTTCTTTGATTTTCTCCTTTTCTTTGAGGATCTCTGATAGCCTAACATGTCGGTGGTCATTCAAGGTATCTTTCATCTGTAACAATATCTTTTCTAATTCTTTCTGGGTTTCTTATATAATCTTGGTCTCTTGATCTCCTTCAGGGATTGCTTGCTCCATATTCAGCTTCTCAAGCCTAACAATCATTTTAGGGCAATCCAAGACTTCATGGTCCATATCCTTGCAACAGAGGCAACTAGGTCTTCTCCCAGGGCATTCCTTAGCAAGATGTCTCGATCTTCTGCAACTATAACAGAGGGTTAATCCTCTCTTTCGTTTAGATGTTCCCCAACTCCTTCTGTACTGGGCACCAGGATCATGGTGACTAGCTTGCAAAAAACTCTTTCTAGGATCATGCATCCACTTGTTAGTCCAAACATTCTTCTGATGCATAAGTATAACATATCTATTACTATGCTTATCAAATCTATTCATATCAAACTTTTTTTCATATATAGGACAAAATCTATCAAAGATACCTAGATCCATGCTTTAGAAACAAAAAATTTCACTTATATTACTTCTATAGAGCACAAACATTTCAAATCTAAAAACTTTTGACTATTCTTACCGTTATCAGGGCACAAAGCTTACAGATCTTACCTCTTTTCTGTGGATATGACCTTTTTCTTCGCATATATTACTTCTTTTCCTACATATCTGACCTTTTCCCTTCAGATATGACCTCTTTTCTTCAGATTTGACCTTTTCCCTTCAGATCTGACCTTTTTTTCTTCATATTTGACCCTTTCCCTTAAAATATGACCTTTTTTTCTTGGCACAAAGCTTCACAAGTCAAACAGAATACTGCGCACTAGGGAAACTTATCTATGCACAGAGCTTATTTTGCACAAAGATTTTTCTTCTTTAGTTCCCAACAATCACAGTTTCAGGTCCCAACAACAGAACCATTTGTTGGCACAGGGGCAGACCCAGGGTTCAGCTCCAAGAGTGCACCAACACGCCCTAGCCACTATCCCTTTTGGCATCACCTGCAAAGCAGATGCAGTCTCACCCAAAGAAGTTATGAGGGGTTGCAGGACAGAGATGTATACAACCAGGGGAATACCAAGTGGTTCTTATTACAACAACAACATAACATGCATATACCATTCAACTAGCTAGATCTATCCTTCACAGCTATAGGTATGATCTAATACACTGATGCAGACAATGATATAACAACAAGAGAGATCAAAGCATCAATCATACACATAACAAAAGATGTACGTGGTTCACCCTCTCTCTAGGGCTATGTCCACATAACTATGCTTATGATATATTAATATAAAGATTATAGTCCTAATCTGTGCTCTTGGCCAATAGATCCTTTCTCTTCTCTCTCTCCTTCTCCCCACCCTGCGCACCCAGCTATAGGACTTGATCTTCGCACCTAGCTGAAGATCTTACAATACATAAAGGCTCTCTCTCACAACACTTCTCTCAGCCTTAATACAATATTATCCCAATGAACAATAATCAATAACAAGGAAAAGCCATAGTATCGACCCGACCTAGGTCCTCTCGACATCTATTTATACATTATAATCCCTCACCGATAGCCTCAGGTCGAAACCTAGGTGTCAAAAACCCTAATTACCAAAACCCTAGGTGTCTACAACCCTAGGTCAACTTGACCCATTCTTTCTGGACTTCGCCATCCTGTATTTCCTTCTTCATCTCGCGGTGCTTCAAGGCATCTAATGTTCTCTTTTTCCACTTCCTGAGTCATCCTCGGTCCATCTTCCTTGCTGATATGTCATCCTCAATCTCTTCATCTAACGACTTGCTTTTCCACACTTCGCTCCATCTTTTCTCTTCTTTTGCTCACTTCGACCCAGTGACAGTCATTGTGTCTCCCGTGAAGCTCTCTTTTTACCTTTTATTCCTCATTCTTTGCTTCCTTCCATAACCAAGGGACAACACTTTCCTACCACTAAACTTTCCATGGCTTAGAAGGTTAGTCAGTATTTTGACAAATATTTTTAAATTGAGATCTAATTTGGGTGGCACTCTAGGAAAATGATTTTCATATTCAACCCTCTTTTTTTCACAATGGTGACATATATTCTTTCCTAACATGGTGTTTTGGGGATTGCCCAATGCCTAGTATCACTATATAGCTCATGAGAATTAGTTCTTATGTTCTTATTTTAGCCTACATTTAACCACTTCCTTATAATATCTTAGTTTTATTTTATCTTGTAATTCTTTATCACACCATAGATTCATCATGTATTATGTAGAATAACTTCTTCTTTTATTCCCCACTTAGCCATTGGTGATTTTGGCTACCGCTTGTCATCCACGTTGTTTATCCTATTCTTGTACATTAATGTAATGCTCATTAATCCTAATCATTAATCAAATAAACTATTAACCATGAAATGATCTATAAACATGGCTGAATTCTTTTGTAAAATTACTAATAAATTCATAATTTATAATTGCATTTCTACTTTTCTTTAATACAAAAATATTAATTATAAAACTACTACAAAATTCCCTTTTCTCATTTCCAAATCATACTAGTCTTTGAAAAAAAACTAATAATAATAATAATAGCATTATGCATCATAATTTTGAAAGTTACCTAGAAATGAATTTCATTTTCATGGTATGTTGTCATGTCGCGATAACTAATAATCATCATATACTATCATGCCACGATAACTAATAAGCACATAATTTTTAAGGGTCTTAAATAACTATCATTTAACAAACTTAAAAAGAAAGAGAAATCCCCATAGAATATTCTTCTTCCTCTCTTTATCAAGACTTGTTGGCAATCTTAATCAAGCATCATCTACAAATTCAATGTTAGGGACATAACCCCTCACGTAGGTAGAATAATATATTTCCATGTAATAAAGGTAAATATTAATAAGTCCTAGCAATAAGGAAGAATACGTCCAATGTAAGAAGACCTAATAAAAGATTCCTCTTCTAGAAGGATATTCCTCTAGATTGTTATTTTGATATACATATCTAGTATAAATAGAATTCAAGGCTATGAGAAGTTTTGTCTTGGATATTATTGTAATAGATATCTGCTCTGCTGGAGGTTTCCCCCTCGAAGATGTAAGTGAATATTGATCTCAGTAATCAAAGTTCTCTTTTTGGTGTTCTTCTGGTATCATTTTGGTATTAATGTGGCATTGTTCTAATTATATTGTTGTTCATGTTCCATTTATAGCTATTTATTTATGTTCCGCATACTTTTTTATATCTAGAATATTACAAGTGGTATTAGAGCACCTTCCTCGACAAAAAATTGTGGGTTAATTTTTTTCAGGGTAGAGACGTACTCCTACATTTTTAAGCTACATAGATATGTCATTACGCAGATAAAGTTGTGGTCAAGGATTCATACACACAGGAAATATAAGTGGTACTTAAGCACACTTATGTTGGCCACCCTTGTAACCCCTGTTGGTACCCCTTCCAGTGGTAGTGCATCAGACAACACTGTTATACATATCGACCTAGATCTCCTGAATCCCTCCATAGATAAATTGGTCAGTCGCCTGACTTCTATAGTTCAACCGAGAACATAACTCAGGAAGATACTCTCTAGTACCTAGGTAGTTGGGTAGTACGGCTAAGGGTATGGTCTAGCCTCCTTAATTGGTGCCATGAGATATTGGGACGAGTACTCTTGTTGGACCCCACACGTATATCATAGAGCTATAACACAGGGAAAACCCTTGTCTGTAGAACCCTTGAATACCCTAACCCTTGGGAAGGAAACATAAATAGAACCAGTAAGATCTATTGTCATGCTACAGTATCTTTTGAATTTTGGTTGTGAAATTACTACACATTTCTTCTTGTTAAGAATTTGGGAATTTCATCACTGCAGTATTCTTCAGGCCGAAGTATAACTCCACAGGAGTAAAAAAAAAAGAGTATAGTGGTCCTGCTGGCACACTTATTTGGGATTTATTCCATTGGATTCCCCTTTTCTCCTTGATCACAATCATACCCTTCATTTTTAATCCTTTTTTTTAAGTGTACCTCACCCCTTCCCAGTCTCCCTATTTTGTCTCCTATCCCATTATATTTCCCTGCAAGCATTGATAGTTGTGGTACCTATCACTTCTAAGTATTTTTTTTGTGGTCCCACCCACCCATTTTTTCCTAACGTGCACTTCCCCTCTCCAAATGGCCACCACTCACGACCAAGATCTTCAAAATTCCATCAATCAAGCCCATGTATTTATATCACATCCCACATCTCGGTTGGATTCCACCAATTCCCACATTGACACCTTGGAAGCCAACCTCCCAACCCAATTGACCTCCCTCCAGTCTGTTGTCAATCAATTTTTGAACCACCCTACTGGTCCTTCTTCATCAGCACAACCAGATGTTGTTGATTCCTCTTAGTCTCCACATTTTGAATCCAACTCCTTTCATCGTGAACCCCATCTTCCTCGTGTAGAGGTCAATAAATTTTATGTCTCCAATCCTACGTTGGGTCACTCAAATCGAGCATTATTTTTCTCTTCATGTTATTACTGATGAGTTGGAAAAACTTCGCTATTCTCTCCTATATCTAGATCCTAAACATTGGTAATGGTGGAAATGGGGCAAAAATTCACGTCAGGGGTATATTGCTTGGACCCAGTTTGTTGCTGAGCTCTATGCCTTCTTTGATATTGATACTAACTATATAGGTTGTTTGACCAAGTTGAAACAGTCACACATAGTGGAAGACTTCATCACTAATTTTGAGCATTTGTCCTTTTGAGCAGAGGGCATGTCAAATGCGTTATTCCATGAATGATTTATTAGTGGTCTCAAGGATGATATCCGATCCCAGGTTCTCATGGCCTAACCTCCCACTTGGTTGGAATCTACTCAACATGATAAAGAGGCCCACCAAGTTGTTTTTTCCCAGAACAAAAAATCTCATTTTGTTCATCGCCCTTACCAGCTAATCCTAACCCCCCTGTTACTCCCCTCAAGGTCCAGAAAATAACTAGGGCTGAAATGGTTGAATGAAAACTAAAGGGTATTTTTAATAATTGTGATGAAAAATATTTTCTGGGGCACAAGTGTAAGGAACAAAAACTATTTATGGCCATCTCAAAAGATGTTCGTGAAGAGGATGTGATAGTTCCCCTTGTTGAAGAACCCTCCCTTCCCAATGCCACCTAAGAGCCTACTGACCCACCTGAAGTTGACCCACTTATTTCCTTTAATTCCCTCATTGGATTCTCATCCCCCCAAATTCTCATGCTTATTGGCTACATTAAGCACAGGAAGGTCATCATCCTTGTTGACAGTGGTAGCACCCATAATTTTATTCATTATCTCATTTCCCAGGAAACCAATTTCTATATATGCATTGTCAATTATTTTCAAATCATGATAGCCAATGGTGGGTCCATGAAATGTGGTGGGTGGTGAGGAAATGTTTGTCTTCAAATTGGACATTACCAACTGAAATATCATGTCTCCCATTGACATGGGAGGTGGTGACATTGTGCTAGGTGTTCAATGGTTACGCACTTTGTGTCCCATTCTTATGGATTTTAAGGAATTAACCATGCAATTCCAATAGGAAGGAAAAAAGTATCAATTCCAAGGTCTCATAGCTGGTTCTCATGATATCATTAGTTCCCACATATGGAAAATATCCTCAAGAAAGGCCACTTTGGTATCATTTCTCAACTCCATTCTATTCAAGTCGTTGAGACATCCTCTGTGCATATTGACTTCCAAGCTATCCTTTCCAAACATCAAGATGTTTTTTCCACCCCTCAGTGCCTTCCTCCTTCTCATGGTTTTCATGATCATTCTATTCCTCCTCTTCCTGGTAGTCTTCTTCCCAATGTTCACCCTTATCGCCACCCCTTTGCCCAAAAGAATGAAAATGAGAAAATGGTTCAGGAATTGCTCCAAGCAGGTGTTATTTGCCCCAATACCAACCCCTATTCTTCCCCTGTGATCATGGTAGTTAAGAAATAATGTACTTGGTGCATGTTTCTTGAATTTTGTGCCCTTGATAAGCTCACCATAAAGGACAAGTTCCCCATTCCTGTCATTGATATCTTGGATGAGCTGAGTGGTGCTCATTACTTCACTAAAATTGATCTGTGTTCTGGCTACCACCAGATATGTATGAAAGAAGCTAACATACCCAATACTTCCTTTCAAACTCACGAGGGTCACTATGAGATTTTGGTCATGCCCGTTTTCTTGTGTAATGCCCCTTCCACCTTCCAAAGCCTCATGAATCATGTATTCCATCGTTTTCTCCATCATTTTTTCTTAGTTTTGTTTGATGATATTCTCATATATAGTAAAACTTGGAAATATCATATTTCCCATGTGGATCAAATTCTCCATCTACTCTCATAGAACCAAATTTTTGTCAAACAATCTAAATGTTCTTTTGGCACCTCGAAAGTTCAGTACTTGGGTCAAATTGTTGGCAAGGCCGATGTTAGGGTGGATCCTAAAAAGATTGAATCTATGCAAGATTGGCCTCACCCAAAGACTCTAAAAATATTGCGTGGATTTATTGGTTTAATAGGTTATTATCGCAAGTTTGTTAAGAATTATGGAAAGATTGCAGGACCTCTCACTGCTCTCCTTAAAAATAATTCTTTCACTTGGAATCTAGCAGCAACTATGGATTTTCAAACCTTGAAAATGGCTATGTGCACCACTCGAGTCCCTGATGATTTCACAAAGACCTTTGTCCTGGAATGTGATGCTTCCGGGAAAGGAATTGGCATCATCCTTATGCAAGAGGGCCGACGTTTGGACTTTACCAACAAACAATTGTCAGAGCAAAATTTGGGAAAATCAATTTATGAAAAGGAAATTTTGGTTATTTTTCATGCCATGGATCTTTGGCGCCCTTATCTATTGGGGAAACACTTCCAAACTAAGACAGATCATCAAAGTCTCAAGTATTTTCTGGAACAATGCCTTTCCTCCCTCGAGCAACAAAAATGGGTGACTAAGCTCTTTGGATATGATTATGAGATCATTTACAAGAAAGGAAAAGACAATGTGGTTGCTAATGGACTTTCCAGAAAATATGAAGATGAAGTGTCCCTTTTTTCTCTCTTCTTCATTGTACTAGATTGGCTCCAAGTTCTTTACCAGGAATGGCTTCAAGATTCCAAATGTTTGCATCTGATACAACAATTGCAGTCCAATTCTCCAGTCTCCTCAGGGTACTCTTGTCTTAATGATGAGCTTCGATACAAAGGCTATTTGTATTTAACTACTCAGTCAACACTTAAATCCACAATACTTTATGAGCTTCATGCTACACCCACAGTTGGGCACTCAGGGTTTACCAAAACCTATGACTGGGTCAAACACTATTTTTTCAGGGATGATATGAAACAAGGCGTTCATAAATTTCTAGCTGAATGTGATGTGTGTCAATGCAACAAGGGAGAAACAGTCAAATCTCATGGCACACTACAACCGCTTCTGATTCCACCTTCTATTTGGCAGGATATCTCTATGGATTTTATTGTAGGCTTACTTAAATCACAAAATAAATCAGTCATCATGGTGATAGTTTATCTTCTTTATGATCTATTCAATACCCATTTACAGTCTCCAATGTGGCTCAACATTTCATGGATCAGGTCTTCAAGCTTTATGGCATGCCACATTCTATTATTTTTTATTGCGACCCAACCTTCACAAACAATTTTTGGCAAGAATTGTTCAAGCTCCAAGGGACTCAATTACATCTCAGCACAACTTATCATCCCCAGAATGATGGTCAAACTGAAGTGGTCAACAAGTGTTTGGAAACATATTTGTGGATTTTTGCATCGGAAAGGAAAAATCAGTGGGCTCAACTGTTACAACTAGTTGAATGGTGGTACAACACTTCTTACCATATAGCTACCCGCATGACTCCTTTTGAAGCAGTATATGGACAAAATCCACCTTCAGTCCTCTCATATTTTCCTGGTGTCTCCAAGGTCCAGGCAGTTGACCAAACACTTACAATTAGAGAGGCTATTCTCCATACCCTCTAAGAAAATTTGGTCATGGACTAGAATCACATAAAGCAACAAGAATATCAAGGTCGTTGTGAATGTTAATTTGCAAAATGGGATCAAGTGTTTCTTCGACTGCAACCTTACAAGAAAACTTCCCTCATGACTGACCATTGTCAGAAACTGGTGTCCAAATTTTATGGTCCTTATATAGTTCTCAAGCATGTGGGACAGGTGGTCTATCAGTTAGATTTTTGTAGTCATTCTAAGCTCCATCTTGTTTTTCATGTTTCTTGCTTAAATAAGGTGATTGGAGCTAAGTTTCAAACTCAAACTGACCTTCCTGAGTTAGATGAAGAAGTCTCCATTTGGATACAACCACAAGCATTTTTGGACCAGCGTGAGCGTCGTCTACGTTAGTGAACCATCAAGGAAGTGTTATTCCAGTGGAAAGATACAACTCTAGCAGATGCCACTTGGGAACCGAATATTGTTCTTCAACAATTTCCTCATATCAATACTTGAGGACAAGGTTGTTTTTAAGGGGGAGGACATGTTAGGCACCTAACCCCTCACGTAGGTAGAATAATATATTTCCATGTAATAAAGGTCAATATTAATAAGGCCTAGAAATAAGGAAGAATAAGTCCAAGGTAAGAAGACCTAATAGAAGCTTCTTCTTATAGAAGGATCTTCCTCTAGATTTTTCTTTTGATAGACATATTTAGTATAAATGGAAGTCGAGGGTATGAGAAGTTTTTTCTTGGATATTATTGTAATAGAGATCAACTCTATTGGAGGTTTCCCCCTTGAAGAGGCAAATGAGCATTTCTCTCAGTAATCAAAGTGTTATTTCTCGTGTTCTTATGGTATCATTTTGGTACTATTGTGGTGTTGTTATGATTATTTTTTTGTTCATCTTCCATTTCTAGATATTTATTTATGTTCTGCATAATTTTTTATATCTGGAATATTACATTAAAAAATGCTCATTTCATGATATAAAAGGATCTTAAAAGATCCTATGAACTGCATAAAATTTATTGTACTTTATATATTTGTAGGTTACTTAGAAAATAAAAATAAGATAAATTTGTGGCCACCTCCTTGTATAAAATAAGAAATCCTACATTTTTCATATTCTCATGGTCACAATTATTCTACTACATTTAAGACATAGAAAATTATTTATAGATAACTTATTATGTATTTCATATAATTTTAAAAAGTATCGAACTTAAGATAACCACCATTATCACTCAACAGTTACACAAATCTCACTTACCAAAACCAATTCCTAGGATTTTCATTTTCTAGAACAACCTCAAACCCTCCACACATCAACCATTCTGAAAATACCCATAAATTATAATAGTCCATGATACCGCATTTTGTTCAATAATTTTGTCAAACACTTGGTGTGCATACTCCAATCATCTTTCAAGACTTCAACTCATTGCATCCGCATAGAAGAGGTGTATATATATTTGAATCTTATAGGGAAATAGTCTCCTCGATTTTATCAATGCTCCATTCATCAGCTCCAAATTCCTTTCCCATTTCCAATCTCATGGTGCCAACCGATTTCCTCCCAGCCATATTCAGGAAAAACTTATTTCCCTGAGACCTTTGAGTTGTGTGGGTCCATAAATAGTGTTAGATTGCAAAATGTACTCAACATGGATTTTACCATCGGTTGGTAAGTATCCAAAAATAGTGAATCTAGCTTCTTCTATATCACATGTATCATTCAATTAATATTCATATATCATCCATTTAATATTTCCATCCTACAATTTTTTTTACTCTCCAAGTACCCCCCACTAAACCATGAATTACACCATCAATTTATAGACTCCCTGAGGCTGGCCACCTCAACCCCCCATGCAAAAATTACAATTTTTTCATTTATTTAATTCTTATTATTCATCCCCATGTGTAATTCTGTTCTTTTCTCTTAATTATTCATGTTTGTTAAATAACTTCTTTTAGATAAAATATCAATATTTTGAAGACACCCCTAAAAGTGGGTAATTACCTTAGGAATTAATTCAAACATAGGATCATTAAATTTTTCCTTAGCTTAATTCAACATCTAGAATGATTTAGCTATTGGGGAGTATGGTCATCCCACCTTATTGTGTGCCCCCCTAAAATTAATCATAAAACCATATATTATGCAATTAGATACTCCACGTCTCTATTCAAACTCCATGCCCCAGCTGAGAATCCACATATATATTGAGAATCCACATCTCTATTGGTACTCCATGCCTCAATTTAGAATCCACATCTATATTGATAATTTATTGGTTATGGCCCACACCCATCTGTTGGAAATTTGGAAAGGATTTCCATGTATCTTGCACATACAACCACCAAACATATAGCACATAAGTCAACATCATATATGAAACATAATAATGATGTAATGGACCTCAATTATCACACAACAATTTTTTTTTTGTTTTATTCGCTATTTCCTTTTAATAACAGAATGTATACACTTATTATAGGATTGGTTCAAAATTCTATTCGTAAAAAGGATTCTTATAGGGGAAAGTTCCTAATCTCTACCTACCATAAGAGTTCCATCTTGTTTTCAAATTATTTTACCCCATGATATCATGGATCACATGAAAAACAAGGCCTCAAAACTCCTACTATGATCTCCTCAATAAAAACATAAGACTCACACCATTTATGTGCATGTATCTCTGATTAAAATTGAAACTAGGTGACTTTATTTGGTTTTACCCACCATACGATTCATCAAGATGGGTTTTATTACTATGTTGTGATCGAATTTAATGCCCTTAGGACCAGAGTTGGTTTTTGAATTAGTTACTTACCTCCATATGTCGAATGGATATTTCATCACTAGGATCGGACTATTGATTCGTGCTAAACTCGAGGAAAGACAAGGGATTTTACTCTTATTCATAATACATATTAAGTGGGTAGGATGATTCTTTGTCTAGCATTTATAACTCTGTAAATTTCATTAAAGGTGGCTTGCCAGCTCTGGTGGAACTACTGGGCTCTTTACTCCATATGGCATACTATCGCTGACATTGTCACATGGCCACCTACCCTCCGTGCCCTCCTCATTTACTC
>ML788391.1:5598-30556 GCA_009831015.1 Picea engelmannii
GAGCGAGGAGAGATGGGTAAGCTTGTTTTTTTTTTTTTACCTTTTTCTTTTTTAAATTTATTTAATTTTTTATGTTGTTTTTATATATATCATTTTTTTTTATACACCAGAGTATCTGAAAAATCTGTGTCTGGTATGTGCAAATGTGGGGCCAGTGTGACCAATGGACTTTGCGAGGAACAGGCTACGTCCTCGACCAGAGGCCACCTCGGCGGCAACCAGCGGACTGGTAGTAGCAGGAGGACCTCCAGCCAGTGAGGCTGAGAGAGTTTTGAGATGAGTAGAGTGAAACTTTACCTCACTCACTCACATAGTCCCCATGGCAGAGATCGAGGATCTATCGCTGTCTATGCAGCCTCATGTAGTGGGGGCACCTCAGATGTGGGTCTGACTTTTTTGGCGTTTGGCAAACGTCATTGACCATTATAACAGGGCCAATAGGCCCCGTCCTTAGTTAGGTTGGACTTTTCACATGCCGAGGGCACTATTTGTATATTTTTGAGGGCATAAGCCCCATGACTCATTACTGGACATATTTTTGAGGCACTTGCACCCACGCATGTACTCTGATATTTTTGATATTATATATGGATATTTATGTCTTTTTATGTGTTTATGGACTACATTTATTTTACCAATGTATTTACATGTGCGTGTGTGTGATTTTATTTACATGTGTGCAAAAGGTTGAGGCAAGGAGAATGCTAATTTGGGTAGAGTTTCTTTACTATGTTTTTACTCTCTTCAACTGGGACCCCTACCCCTTCTTTTATAGGCTAGAAGGAGATAGGTATTTGGTCGAATGATTGGCCATGCATGGTCGAAAGGTTTAGTGAACTTACCCAAAATTGTGTGTTTCGTCGACAACTTTCCATTTTTCGTGCTTTTGTAGGTACACGCAGGCTGTAGTGAGTCAGCTAGAGTGTACACGTGGGTTGTAGTGGAGCAGGGCGCGTCTGCCTTTAAAAAGGGTGCTTTTAAGAAGAGTTGTTCAGTACTAACTTGGAAAAGAAGGAATATGAGATGGTCTGATGCCAGGTAAGCATGTCTGGTGCAAATTAGGGTTATAACAATCTTGATTTTTGTGCCCTCTGCAACCTACAATTATGATTGTAATTTGCATCGAAATGCATGCACAGATGGTCGTATGGTCCACGTGCCTCTTCCTATGGCTGGGTAGATGCAACACTTAAGAAATGATTCTGGCATCGGTTACCATGTAACAATTGCGGCCTATTGGTTAGGGTGGATTCTTTAAGGCGTTAGTTATGGGTGGAGGTCCCAGGGTCAAACCCCGCGAACGCTCTTTTTGACAATGTATTGTTATATGGTATATATATGTAGTTTCATTCCTCCATTTTAGTGGTGGCTCCAAAACCTTACCCAAATGATTTAAACCATGGCTCTGGTTGGCATGGTCCACCAGATTTGGCGGAGCCACCAACCTTTTTCTTTTTCCAAAATTTTGTTCACGTGCTAACCTTGGGCTTTTCCCACCTGCCACGTGGCAACCCCTGATTGGGCCATGTGGCGGCCTCTCATTGGATTATTCTTCCACCTGCCAATTCAACATGCCATGTTAGCCGTATGGAATATACAGATTGCCATGTGGCACGATCCGATTGGTCCACAGATCAGTCCAAAAACACCAAAACTAGGTGACACATGGGAGCCTCTGGTGCTGCCACGTCATCATGCTGACATCATGCCGATGCTAGCATGCTACGTGTCACTTCCCTACTCTTTCTACGTGCATTGTACGAATGTTGATGTCATCCGTATGGATGATGATGTAAGTAGTACGGATGCTGACTCATCCCCTACTGATTAGGCTAGGTTGACCAAACTTTGACTATGAATATCTTTCAATTTGTAACTCTGTTTGATGATTTGTTTATGTCGTTAGAAATCTTGTGATGTTCTCTTCGCGATCATTCCATTTTCATTGAATTTTGGGAAATTTGAATTTTTGTTTCTTTGTCTGTTGGAGCCATTTTGAGCGTCCTGAGTTGCCTCTATGAGTTCTGAGTTGTTCTTAGCCTTATGTAGATCCTTTTTGGATCATGCCTTCCCACTGAGAGCTTTTTGGACCACCAAAATCTTTCATCAATCAACAGGTAAGTGAGGGAAGAGTCCCCTCACTTTGTCCTTCTCTATCTACTTTTCCTTGCTTGGATGTGTGCCTTTTAGGCCTACTCGAAAATAATCAACATCACCCCTACGTGAAGTCCTCGTCCTCCTATCCAGGATGATATCTTCCTGTAATTCATCTAAGTAATCAGGTGCAAACTCATCAACTGAAGGTATTGAAACTTACTCATATTGATCCATGATCATGGGAGGCTAAAAAAGTTTCAAGTTCTCAACGTTCACAACTGAGTAAATCTGCATATAAGGTGGAAGATCTAGAGGGAAAGCATTGGTTCCACTTTTCTCCAAGATAGTGAAGCGCCCATAACAAATGGGATTGAGTTTCTTGCCTTCACCCTTCAATCTCTCCTTGCTGATGTGAAGCCATACCCGGTCTCCAACCTGGAGCTGATGATCAACCCTATGCTTGTCATGCCGAGGCTTATACTGTGCTTGAATTTTCTCCAACTGTTCCCTGACTGCTTGGTGTATTTTATGGATCCTCTGGATGAACTTGCGGGCTCTATCCTTTGTTTTTTCTTCATTCACATCGACATCTTTCCCATACATGAAGTCCAAAGGAACCTTTGGTAGGTACCCAAAACATGTCTCAAAAGGTGAACTCTGAGTGGATGAATGTAAAGCTCGGTTGTATGCATGTTATACATAGGGTATATGTTCATCCCATAACTTGGGATGCTTGCTGTAGTAGCCTCGAAGAAAAGGTACCATTGTCCTATTTACCACCTCTGTCTGTGGATGAAAAGCAATGCTCCTCTTCAATTTGGTGTTCATCATCCTCCACAAGCTAGTCCAAAAGTCCCCAAGGAATCGAGTATCTCGATCTGAGACAATGGATGTGGGTAACCCAAAGTGAACACAAACATACTAAAAGAGGATATTAACAATTTGCTCTGCATTGATCTGGTTTTTACATAGCATCAAGATACACATCTTGTTGAACCTATCCACTACAACATACAAATAATCATGACCCCCTTTGGTCATTGGTAAACCCCCTACAAAATTCATGGAGATACATTCCCATGGATGGGATGGAACAGGAAGTGGTGAGTATAGCCCCATTTTTCTATTAGTGGGCTTACAAGTAGAACACATCACACACCCGTTTACATATTTAGTTACAATTGCTTTCATTTGAGGCCAGTAACAAAACCTTTGCAAATGAGCCATAGTTTTTTCTACTCCAAAATGTCCAGACACAAGAGAAGTGTGAGCTTCTCGTATTACATGGACTCATTCACTTGTAGGAATACATAGCTTTCCAAGATGGTAGAGTAGTTTTCCCTACAGACAATAGTTCTCTACCTGTGCACCATGGGTTATCTTCACATATGCTTCTTTAAAATCTTCATCGATGGCATATTGTTCTACATAGCTATCATGAGATAAAGAAGTATTCTTCAAAATAAAAGAAGCCACAATATGAGGTCTAGAAATCATATCAATTACCCTGTTACTTGTACCCTTTTTATTTGATTACCAAATGAAATTGTTGTAGAAAACCCATCCATCTGTAGTGTTGAGATTATTGCAACTTGGTTTGTGCTTGGAGATACTATAAAAGTTGGTGATCTGTATGTATGATTGTTTCCTTCCCTAACAAGTAGTGCTTCCATTTTTTTATGCTCTGGACTAATGCATACAACTCTTTATCATATGTAGGATAGTTAACAACAACTTGGTTAAATGTTTTAGAGTGGTAACAAATAGGCTTACGATATTGCATCAATACTGCATCCATGGTGTATCTGCTGGAATCTATCTTGATCGCAAAAGACCGTTGAAGATTTGGAAGTGTTAATATTGGTGCAATATTGATCTTCTCCTTCAAAATGTTGAAAGATTTTTGTTGCTTTCCTTCTCACTGAAAAGGGTTCTTCACACTAGTTAAGGCATGGAAAGGAGCTGTTATAAAGGAGAATTTTGAAATGAACCTCTTCCAATATTGGATTGCACCTAAGAAGCTTCGAACTTTTGTTACACTTTTTGGCTCATGCCAATTTACAATTACATTAATTTTGGAAGGAGCATTTTTCAATTGTCCTCCTCCTACAATATGACCTAAGTACACAAGTGTAGTCTTTCCAAATTCACATTTAGACAATTTTACATACAACTTTTCCCTTTGCAAAGTATCCAATACTTGCTTTACATGCCTCACATGTTCATCCCAAGTCCCGCTAAAATGAAGAATGTTGTCTAAAGATACAATCATAAAGTCATCTAGGAAAGGCCTGAATACATCATTCATCACACGCATGAAAGTTGTCGAAGCATTACAAAGCACAAACGACATAACTAACCACTCAAACAAGCCCTGTTTGGTTTTAAAGGCAATTTTCCATGCATCCTGTTCCGTGATCTTGATTTGATGATATCCACTGTGCAAATCCAACTTAGTGAAATAAACAACATTCTTCAATTGATCAAGTAAATCATCTATACGAGGAAGAGGGTATTGATTTTTCACCGTGATTTTATTTAAGGCCCGGTAATTGACACACATTCACCATGTGCCATCCTTCTTTGGCACCATCACGATCGAAGAACCACAAGGAGATAAACTGGGCCTGATGACACCTTGATCCAATAAGCCCTGTACCTGCTTCTTGATCTTGGTCATCTCCACAACTGACATCCTGTACATGTCCACATTAGGAAGAGGAGAATCTTGTTGAGGATGTATCTCATGTTGTATTTCCCTCTTAGGAGGTAATCCATCTAGTTCCTGAAAAATATCATCATACTTAGAAACAATATCAATTAATTTCTTTTTATGAGATGGATCACACCCTTGGAAAGCATTGGATGTCTTGACATCTTTCTCTTTGATGACCATGAGTACATATCTCTTATTAGTGTTTATGAGTCTTTTCATTTTCCCCACACTAACAAGTGTTGTATTTACCCTCATGATGTGAGCTCTAACCATATATTTCACTCCCCCTTTAGTAAGGTGGTATTTGTTCTCATAACAAAAGAAGACTACTTTTCTATCATAAAGATAAGGACTTCCAACACTATGCCACATATATCAAGTGGTACAACATCCAAATCCACTTCATCAATCAACTTTGAAGCAATAGTAAATCTGATCCTACATTGTTTGGTGAGTTTAAGTTTGGGTTTATCACATACCCAACCAAGAGAATAAGGCTTCATATGTGATTTCATTTCAAGACCCATCTTCTTGATAAGTTCTTCAGATATTAATTTTACTTGGGAACCCAGATCAAATAATGTATCTATCTTAGTATGTTTAGATACAACTCTTATGTGAAATTCAAATAATTCATTCATCTTTCATTCATCAACATGAGATTCATTATTGGAACTTGAACTAGCATGAAGAAAATCTTTACCTTGTACTCCAATCGCTGTGA
This sequence comes from Picea engelmannii, assembly GCA_009831015.1. Taxonomy (NCBI): domain Eukaryota; kingdom Viridiplantae; phylum Streptophyta; class Pinopsida; order Pinales; family Pinaceae; genus Picea; species Picea engelmannii. Next base: position 11,136 of record ML788391.1, read on the forward strand.
TATTTCCTTCATCTCCTGAATTGGAACCAAGATCTTGTTGTACTGTAGCAATGATTTTTGTCTTCCCCTTTCCGTCGAACTGTTTCGGTTTCCTTTCTGGATGTAGTTTCCAACATTGTTCTTCATCGTGACCGCTTTTCTTGCAATGAGTGCAAGATGGTTTTCCTCCTTCTCTCGTCACCGTGGCAGTCTTCTTGTCCTTCCTTTTAAACTTCTTAAAAGTTTTATGTGGGAGATTGGAAGGTTTGTTCGTGGGATTTTCTTGAACATGTTTCCCCCTGTTCTCAAGGTGAGTGGCTTGCACACAAACTTCGTCAATACTAGTGGGGTTAAACAAGAGCAAAGTATGACGAATATAACTATGAAGTGTGCCAATATACTTCATTAAAGTTTCATAAGAATCCAAAGGAGTGTTCAATGCAAGAGCTTTCTTCCTAAATTCTTATGTGAAACTTTGTACAGTTTGACCTTTACTTTGCCATTCCATCATTGCTTTATGTAAATACCCTAATGGATAAAATTGCTTCCTTATTGCTGATTTAAATTCCAACCACGAGAAAGGAAGATTACCACACTTACTTATGTATTGAAGCTTGTTCTCCCACCATATGTGAGCGGTGCCTTCCAACCGAAGAGAAGCCAATTTCACTTTAACTTCCTCTTCATCAATATGTTGGACACGAAAATACACTTCAGCGTGTTAGATCCAATTATCTAGCTTTTCAGGATTAGCATCTCGATTAAACAAAGGTAAAGAAATTTTTACATCAAGCTTTAATAATGGTTTCTTAAAAGAGGCTTTAGGGATAGAATGATGAAAATGATGAGAATGCTCAGAGGAAGAAGAACTAGAACTTGAAGGTGAAGATGGAGGCTCAAGAGGATCTCCTCTAGCCCCTTGGTTTACCAAAGCATCATCATCTGCATTTGATTCCTTTTTCTTCCCTTTCTTCTTCATCCTCTTCTCGTAATTTCCATACATTTGTTCGACGATTTTTGACATGCGATAAAAGACCATAGAAAAGTTTTTCTCCTGTTCATCACACTTGCCCTCTTTTGCCATTTTCTTCCTTCGGGATGCACGACCAACTTCGGGATTGAAAGTCTTAAGAGTTCCTTCACCATGCTTATGCTTGGCCCTAGTAATCATTCACACTCAACAATTCAAGTCAAAGATGACTGCTTTGATACCAACATGATCCGAGATCTTTTCATCGTGACTTATAAAGAATTGCATTAAATGAGCATAAATTAAAGTACACCATTAAAGAAGGAAAAGCTAAAAAATGAAGAGACATAAGCATCGTATCTGAACACAAAACTTGATAATGGAGTTCGTCCCTGGTGGACTATGTCTCTAGGTCCTGCTCTTAAATGGATAGGCTCTTTCCTTAACTCATCAAAAGAATTTGGTAAAATACATAAGTATACCTCATTCTAAAATCAAGCTGCAAAAATAATGCCCAGAACAGAAAATAGACAACACCACTGAATTCGTGGCATTGAATTACCCAAAAATGATTATCTCCATGCCTCGATTCAACTCTGGCACTCCTAGGCCCAAGAAGAATTCTGTCTCGATTTTTGTGCCCTCTGCAACCTACAATTAGGACTATACTTTGCATCGAAATGCATGTCTAGATGGTCGTACGGCCCGCGTGCCTCTTCCTTTGGCTGGGCCGATGCAACACTTAAGAAATGATTCGGGTGGTGGTTACCATGTAACAACCACGTCCCATTGGTTAGGGCAGATTCCTTAAGGCATTGGTTATGGACGAAGGTCCCGGGGTCAAACCCCGCAGATGCTCCTTTTGGAAATGTATTGTTATATATATATATATATATATATATATATATATATAGTTTCGTTCCGCAATTTTAGCGGTGGCTGCAGAACCTTCCCCAAACGATTTAAACTGTGGCTATGGTTGGCGTGGTACACTAGATTTGGCGGACCCACCAACCTTTTCTTTTTTTTCCAAAATTTTGTTCATGGGATGTCCTTGGGATTTTCTCGCCTGCCATGTGGCAGCCCCTGATTGGGCCATGTGGCGGCCTCTCACTGGTCCACACTACCACCTTCCAAGTCAACACGCCACATCATCGTGCCATGTCAACATGCAACATAATTTGTATGGACTACCATGTGGCACGATCCGATTGGTCCACATATCGGTCTAAAAATGCCAAAACCGGGTGACACATGGCAGCCTTTGGTGCTGCCACATCATCATGATGGCGACAACATGCCATGTGTCACTTCCCTTCTCCTGCCACATGCATTGTATGGATGATGACATAATCCGTACAGATGTTGACATCAACAGTATGGATGTTGACTCATCCCCTGCTGACTGGGCTAGGTTGACCAAACTTTGACCACGAATATATTTCAATCTGTAACTATGTTTGACGAGATGTTTGTGCCGTTAGAAAGCTTGCGATGCGCTCTTTACGATCATGCCATTTTCACCGAGTTTTGGGAACTTTAATTTTTTTCCCTTTCTCTCTCTATTGGAGCCATTTTGAGTGTCTTGAGTTGCCTTCATGAGTTTTGAGTTTTTCTTAGCCTTCTTTGGATCCTTTTTGGATCATCCCCTTACAATCTTCCAACTCTCCTGGAGTTTGACCTACCAAAGTGGTAATAAAGTGATGTTGACTACTTATTGTTGGTTGACAACTCCCCCTTATGCTATCCTTCCACTGGCTGAATACAATGACTATGACTTAATCAAGTGTTGAGATGGACGATCTTTATTTATTTCAGGAATTCGGTACTTTGGGACTCCAGGATATTACAACACTAAAGTCATTCAACTCCACCAGAGTTATACCTCCGAAGTGCTTATGCCATCCTTCCACTGCTTGATCTAACAGCTCACATTACTCCCAAATTCTTCCTTGGATCTAACGGTTAGTGGGATTTTGGGGCTTCAACACTTCGTGACTTCAAGAATTTGTGGCTTACCCTATCCTTCCACTATTCTAGATCGGACAATCAAGAATTCACCCGAAGCTCTTCCTTGCTCCTACGATTGGTGAGATTTTGGGGCTTTGGCACTCTGAGACTCCGAGAATTTGTGGCTTACCCTATCCTCCCACTATATTTGATCGGATAGTCAAGAATTCACCTAAAGTTCTTCCTTGATTCGACGATTGGCGAGATTTAAGGGCTTTCATGACTTCATGATTTCATGTCTATGCCTTGTCTCCAATAATCGTCGAAGTGGCAAAGTTCCGGTGTCTTGAAGCTTTATATCTCTTGCTTGGCTTTGATCAACGACTAACGATCGATCAATTTGATTTGATGGCTCTGGTTATACCCAAAATCTATATTTGATGGTTTTAATCTCTCCCGATCTGATGGTTGGGAATTCTCTCTCAGCTTCTGGCTCTACCTCGATCTAATGATTGAGCTTGCTCCCAATATGGATGTGATGACTATAATAATCCTGACTATAATGAGGATCTCTTCATTATTTATGAATGAAAACTTTCATTGGTTCTGTGGGAATTTTGATCCCGATAGAGCTTCCTTTGTAGTGCTCCTCCCTTCTAAGCTTTATGACTTGTGCTATGTTTTCTTTAGTTGACATCAATGACAACTGATCTTCCAACACATGAATATTTGTGTTTGTAAAATTGAAACTGATGTTTTGTGAGAACTAAAATAATGTACCAAGATATACCATTGTAACTATGTGGAAGAAGACAAAGTCATGTATGTTGTCCAAGAAGATTCTGTAAGATGACCTATCATACCAAAGCATGTCCAATGAGAAATGGAGTCAAAGAAATGTAAACCTCCCACTGAAACACTAAAACACAAGGGGTCTCATCCAAATCTACTACCTCCTACCACCCATCATGTACACTCCTCCCTACGGTAAATGTGTTGATGTTGACATAAGGGAGAGAGTCACTTAATCATATGTCAATAATGTAACACCTGTCAAGTACGAAGGAACACCACCAATAATGAAAATGGATCCTAAGGTACGAGCACAACCTGATCCAAATTGTTTTGAGAATGAAACGAAGGCAGAGATATAAAAATGAAATATACAAAGATATTGCAATAAACACAGAGATACATTAATGCACAATTTTTATTAATGAGAGAATATACAGAAACTGTAAAATTACAGAGTGAATGACTTGCTAGAATGGTGGCATCTTATCTCTGAGAATAAATGTGATGGGTATGCTCATTCACAATAAGATGATGATTATTAAAATGAGGCTCTAAAGGTCTTTTTAACATAAAGAAAATACAAAACTCTAACCTCGGAAGATGAAACGCCAAAAGGTTTGCGGACCTCGATGGGGGTAGTTGGTACATCAACTTCCCAAGGGTGTAAATTTTGCATACGATCTTCATTTGGGGTGCACGATAGCTCGTTTGAAAGGTCTATCTGAGGACTACACATTTTGTTGTCACAATGTGGATAGATCCTATAGTGTGACTATGGTGGGACCAAAAAAATGTTGTTCAGGGCCTCAAAACGACCTCAGAATTTTAGGACCCGAAAAGCTATAGAAAAACTACCAAGATGGAAATCTCTATTTTGAGCCAGTGGAACAGATGGGTGGCCACCAATTTCTGCTTGGATCAACCCTCCCCCCTTAGGAAGCAATGGTCCCCATTGTGTGAAGTCCCCGAGAAATATTTTTCTAAATTTGAACTTTGGTGAGCTACTTGCCTTGCCAAAGAAGCTGTCCTACTTAACTTGTTGAAGGTTGTTATGAACTTATTGTTGGAGGGGTTGGATTTGTTTACCCAATATGGCTGCATGGTCTATGGGAGTGTGGAAGGATTCTCTCGGTGACTATGCAACATGAATAACTTGAAGGGATTTATCATAACTTGGTTTGACTGGGCAGTGTGGAGGCACCCCTGTAGGTGCAGTAGGGATATCTTGGTGCTCTTCTACAATCTTGTTGATATTCTTCTAATGAATAGAAAGGTCTTGGGCCATGGCTATAGTGGTTGCAGTGTCCTTCTCTTCTGACCAGGTTGTGAAGAGGCTAAACTTTGCGGTATGAGAGATCACTTTGCATAACTGTTTTGTCGATATAGTATTTGGAACTACCTCTGGTATCCTATAGGGTTGACCCCCTAGAGTAACAATGACACTACGGGGTCAAGACTCATTAACAACATGATGCCTCCACATATATGGATGGCCTAACAAAACATCACAGACTTCCAATGGGGCAACATCACATAGTACCTCATCCTTGAAGGGTTTGATGTCGTATGACAAGCGACACTGTTGGCTGACATGAAGATATCATCCCTGGCAAAGCCATCCAATGTTGTATGGATCTGGGTGTGGTGTTGTCAGAAAATCCAATTGCTTGACAATATTTTCTAAGATGAGGTTCTCCTGGCTTCCTTTATCAACAATAAAATGCAATGGGGTCCCCTCCACCCACATTTGTGAATATAAAAGGCACTCCCTCTCCTTAGGATCCTCTGGTTTTTCTGGTTGGATTGTTGCGGTCGTGACAATAGTAGTGGGTTCTGCATCAATTATCTGTCTCCTTTTATTATTGTCTGAATCAGAGTCCAAGTCGGGGTTCAAATTTATTTCTTTGAGCTCGACCACCAATGACTGTTTCAAGCGACATTAATCGGTGTTGTGCCAAGGGATTTTGTGGAAGTCACACTACTTCCTAGTGTCCTTATTCGTCTTCTCGTTACCCTTCTTTTCTTGTGGCTTGGACTGGTTGTCTTAAGGTTGACTATTATGTGATTTAGGGATGCTTTTACCATACTTTGGTTGTTGTGGATTTGCAGACCCAAATTCCCGCTTGTTATACTGCTTAATTTTTTCTCGATTTTGACAGCATATCTATAAGTGACTTCCAGAGATGAGATGTCCAGAAAATCCATTTCAGTTTGGATGTACCCATGTAGAGCCCCACGATATTTCAAAACTAGATGTTTCTAAGAGTCTTTTATACCTAGCTTGGTGCGCAAGTTATGGAAGGTATTTTGATAACTCCGACACTTTTTGGTCTCGCATTTGATGCAGCGTGGTCCATGTCATGTATTGGTCATCATAGTTTCATACATGTTAATATTGCTCCTTGACCACATCCATAAAAAAATCCCAAGTGGGATCGGGCCCAAATATTTCATAATCCTCTATGGAATTTTTCTCCTAGTAAGTTTACCACCAATGTTTGACATGGGGGAGAGCCTTAAGGAGTGTAAAGGTGATATTTTCTTTGTTCGAAAAATTGTGAATAGAGAAATAACCTTTTAGAAAATTTAACCATTTCTCCAAAGCATTTGCATTGATCTGACCTTAAAATATGGGAATATCAAAATTAACTTGTACCTTGAATGGGGTAGCATCTCCAAAGTGATTGCTTGATGAAGATGCACTTATTATTGTCAAAAATCGTTGAAGGATTTGGGAAAAATTCTCCAACATCTCATTCCTCTGTTGCGCAAGGGATTCCACAAGAAACAAATTGATGGGATCTTATTCTCCCTCGTTCTTGTTCTCTATTGCCATGGGAGGCCGCTTGGGCTGGCGAGAGCGGTTGTCCTCAAGAGAAACTAGCTCGAGACACAACTCTCTATACCATGACCTCGTCGAGGACATGCACTAAGAAACAAAAAGGAGTAGCCTACTTTGATACCACTAATCTAGATTATTTTTAGAACGAAATGAAGGCAGAGGTATAACAATGAAATATACAGAGATATTGAAATAAACACAGAGATACAATAATGCACAATTTTTATTAATGAGAGAATATACTGAAACTGTAAAATTACAAAGTGAATGACTCGCTAGAATGGTGGTAGCTTATCTCTGAGAAGAGATGTGATGGATACGCTCATTCGAAAGAAGATGATGATTATTACAATGAGTCTCTAGAGGCCTTTTTAACATAAACAAAATCCAAAACCCTAACCCAAAAATATGAAACACCAAAAGGTTTGCGGGCCCTGATGCGGGTAGTTGGTACGCCAACTTCCCAAGGGCGTTACCTTTGCATATGATCTATGTTTTGGGCGCACAATAGTTCGTTTGGAAGGTATATCCGAGGACTACACATTTTTCCATCACAATCTAGGTAAAGCCTATAATGTGATTGTGGCAGGCCCAAAAAAATGTTGTTTAGGGCCTCAAAATAACCCCGAAACTTTAGGACCCGAAAAGCTGTAGAAAAATTGTCAAGCTGGAAACCCCTGTTTTGATCACAACTTGGATCACAAATTGTCACTTTGAAAGGTGTTTTGAAGTCAAACAATGACAAATATAATCCAATCAAGGCTTAATGATACTCAACCTTATCGAGTACAAGATAAATACTAATGAGGCTAACGACTACGAAAGTGCTCTACATTTGGATCATCCACAGATAATGTGTCGGAGTCAATACATGATGACTTGTTGAAAAGAAGAGAAAAATGTCTCTTTTCCCTCAGCATGAAGTGATAACTCAAGAAGACAATAAGATGAAAGAACCACGTACCATATCCCTATTGCTAGATGAGGAGGACCACTGACTCAAAGAAAAAGACTCACTGATAAGAGATGAAGAGACAAGACATAATCTGAATCAAGACTCTCATGTGTCTCCCCAAACTACCCATCCTAAAGGATCAATGCTTTGCTAACATGATAAATGGGACCCCCATCCAGGCTCACTCTAATGATATACACAAAGGCTCAACATGTGAAAGATAAACATCCATATTTTGACCTAAGAATAACAATAGTGGATGACCACTTATTGTATGAAAGGAAATACACACAAGACACAACCACATGCTGATATAACTGGAGGAAAATGAGCGACACTTAAGCAAATACTGAATTAAACACTGAAGGGAAAAGGCATTACAAAGAGAAAGTAAATTGTTGTCCTAAAAACTGCAAAAATCAGCAAGCTAAAACTACTAAAATGACAACACACAAAGGAAAGAGATCCTGCCCTAGACCTAAAAGTTTGTACCTCAAAGCTGCCATGATGAAATCATCATACTCAAAGGACCAATTTAACCATGCTACCAAATGATCAGTCCAATGAGAGAGGTCAACAAAGTCAACCTTTTAGGGGGACCAACCATGAAATCTCATATGACCCAAAGTTTTCTTGATGTACTTGCCACTGAAGGCATAACTAAAGGGTTTTGTTTAATTGAAAGCTACTGGTTGGGATTTAGAACATGGTATTTCAACAACAACAAGCATGATTGCATGAGAACCAAAACTCTTAGAATCTACTTGTTGAAATACCTCCATCATCCTAAGCTCAACTGGGTCATGATGAACCTTGATATCCAAGCCCTGATCAATCTTAGGATCTTGAAGAATAACCTTGGGATGCATAATTGTAGGCAAAGTGTAAGGGGCATAATCCTCTAGTTTAACCAAAAGTGGCTATTCCTATTGTAATGGTATTGGATCAAGTTGTTCCTGAACGATTGTTGTGATAGGAAAGGATGAAGCCTCTTGTTGACTTATTTCCACTTGATTAACCTATTGTTCCTCCTCTTGAAATTTTTCATCATCTTGAAATATTTCATCTTCACTAATGAGAGGAACCAATGAACACTCCCGAGTATTCAAATCTTCACCTTCAGCTTCATGGAACTCTGCATATGACTCAAGTGGTGTAGCTTTTGGTTCATGATCATCTAAGCTCAAGGGACCATCATGTTGCTGATCTTTAGGAACCTAATATAGTGCAAGTTGCGGTTCATATTTAGTAACAAGGGACCATCATGTTGCTCATCTCTAGGAACCTGATACAATGCAAGTTGCGGTTCATATTCAGTAACAAGGACTTCCTACACTGCTTTAACCATTGGTAGTTGAAATTCATGGATCAGAATGAAACCMTAGGCTGCGATAAAATGTCCTTCTAACTTAATAGCAATAGCCTAGGCCTAGTCCAAATTTTGAGGTTCCTTATGCCTGAGAAAAATCCCAAAAATACCATATAATGCCTCAAGGTAATAATTTAAAGTGMAAGCATGATTAGGCCTTATGGTAGAAAGGATCTTATAATAAGTCTTAGAAAAACGAGCATTAAAATCAATGATAGTCTCATCCCCATTCTTTTTAATATTATMAAAAACATTAATCAAGGAAAAGTTGTTCGGTTCATCTGCCCATTGTTCAATGAACTTCGCTCGGAATGAATCTCATCCATCAATGGAGGTATCATGAAGGGATTTGTACCACGTTCGTGCCTCCCCCTCGAGGTTYGACACAAACATCCTCATCGCCACATCCTCATGTTCCACTTGAAAATCATCCAACAACTTTGAAAAAACATCCAAGTGATCSTCAAYTGATTCTCCCGACCTCCCTGCAAACAAAGGTATGCATGTAATCCATTTACATGCAAGTAAGTTATGAGGATACTCTGGAAATGCAACAAAACTTAGTGTGTCAAAAGCAGAGAATCTCCACCTTCCTGGTGGTCTCACAACTGTGGCCATATTGTTAGTCTCAAATAGAAAAAGACACAACTACTACCCTACTACTAGCACGAGATGAAAATAAAACAAAAAGATGAAGATGTTGAAGATACACTCACCATAGTGCTCGTTGAAAAATAAATTACCTAAGAATTCATATTCTTACCAACTTCGAGAGGATTTCTTCATGAAGGAATAGTCTTGTTCCAGGAAAATATGTTAGGGTTTCTTCAAGCTCGGAAGTAGATCTTGTGAGGGAGTTGAAACCAAAATATTTGCTTGTGTAAGTCCCTGGTGGAGTCATCCCTATATCCCGTGGAGTCGCCAAGTGAATTAAAACAAATTAAATAAATGAAATAAGAACTCACTGATGTCGTTGTTACAAAGGATGGCATTCCCCGACAATAACGTCAATTTGTTAGCACATTTTTCCACCATCCAATTGAGTTGATAAATATGATATTTTAGCGATAAAAAAATGGCTAATTAAAGGAATAAAGCCCCAAATTGTCATGTGATAGATCCCTCTCCATTTGGGCTAGTTCTTTCTAGCCTCAAGGGGAATCTCTAGGGTGATTTGTTGCTATCCTTAAGTCTAATTTTCTTCAAAAATAAGACAAAAAACATTGGTTTCAATGTCTTGGACAACATGCTAAAACTACCCAAAGTGTGGGGAAAAGATAAATTTTTTGCTTGGAGGAATCCTTCAAGGTTAGCACAAGAGAAGATAGAAGAGAAATAAAGAAAAAAATTTATTTAAAAGATCAATTAAAACCACAATGAACTACTTAATCAATTTGCAAGAATAAACCAAATACCAATAAGAAGAAATATTATGTTAGATAGTTGGCTTAGGTTGATGGATAGTTGGTATGGATTGTTGGTTGTCATTGATTTCAACTATTGGAGAGTGATATTGTATATTGATGTCAACCCTTGGAGAAAGTCTAGTAGCGAATTCCGGTAGCCAAAGGTTTGGGTAATGGACCCAAGGTTGTTTCATGTATAATGGTATGAATTTTAATATATTTGAAGGTAAGAATATTCTAGATGCATAGTACATGTCATTCCATTTCTGGTGGTATGTGAAACGTCACATAACTCCTCACTGTTAGAGAGTTATGGCCATGAGAAGTTGGAGAACCCAGGTTTGGGTAATGGACCCAATTTTGTTTGATGAATAATGGTATGAGTCTTGATATATTTGAAGGCAAGACTATTCTAGATGGATAGTACATGTCATACCATTTCTGGTGGTATGTGGAATGTCACATAACTCCTCGTGGTTTGAGAGTTATGGCCTTATGAAGTTGGAGGACCCTCATATGTTGGCTTGAAGCCCCAAAAGGTCAAAGAAGTCAAAGAGCTTGCAAAGAAGAAACTATTATTTAAATGATAAATTAAAGTGACAAAGTCAAGAAGTATTATTTAAATAATAAAGTGAAGTGACAAAATGAAAGAAGATTATTTAAATGATAAAGCGATGTGACAAAGTCAATGAGGAATATTTAAATGATAAAGTAAWGGAGAACTTTCTAATCATTGAAAGTGGTTAACCCTAAAAATGAGGAAAATAGGTTAAGTGACCTATAAATGGGTTAAGTGACCTAGAAATATGTTAAGTGACCTGGAAATGGGTTAAGTGACCTAGAAGAAGCTTCTAAGGAAGCTATTTGGAGAGTATAAATAAGAGACAAGGCTCTCTCATTTTATAYCACACTTGAGCATATTGAATATCTATAGGTGACTGAGGTAACCAAAGGATATCTAAGYTGAATTTCAGAGGGAAGGTGAAGAAAAGAAGGCCAGAATTCAAGGGAGGATAAATTCTTTTGATGATGCTTTCTAAGGTATGTTATTTACAGGTCGTCTCACCATTTTTGYAATAATTTATTTTCTAGAATKATTCAGACCATGAAATTKATAGRACACTGTGGAMACATATCCAAGTATCTGTGGTAAAAAATTCATCTTGTGGGTCGTTTTATTTTTGGAGTTACACTCCGTGGAATATAGGGTTTGTGGCTAGTCCTGAAACTAGTCTAAAACATGTTTTTCGGGTAAAAAAAACATAACTTCTTCATAACAGATCCAAATTCAGTAATACCAAATGTGTTGGTTAGAGTATAGTTTGTAGTATTCTGTGTAACATTTTTAGATCCATTCAACAAATATTCCATGCAGGGCATGCTCTACAAGGTCGCTCTCTAGAATAAGCCAGAATTCAACAAGGTATGTCATTTTTGCTATAACTCCTTTTCTGAGGATCCAAGTAGTGACACCTGGAGGAATTGCGTAAAAATAACTGAAGAACATTGTGTACTATTTTCAAATCTTTATTCATTACAGGTACATAGTTATGATTATTTCAAGTTAGAGTTGTTGACTAATCCCAAACTAGTCATGTGAGACTAAAGAAAATTTTGATGAAAATGCTAGTCTCTTGTTTTTTAAGTTAAGGAAGGTTTGCAGGTATGTGATCATATACACTAGGTCTATTGTAGAGTTACAAATCATATTTGGATGATGAAATTGATGAGGGCTTTTGGTTAAGGTACATGTTGGGTACATGGTTGAGATAAGTAGTTGATGAGTTGGCACATACATGAGGTGTATAGTTGATGATGTTGGTACATCTTGATGAGTCATAGTTGATGAGTAGTTGACACATGATTGGTACATACTTGGTACATGGTTGGAGGCACTTGTTAGTAGTATTGTTGACACATGGTTTATAGATGATGTAGCATACTTGTATTGGTATATTATTAGAAACACATATTGATCTTGGTGATGATTATGAGTTGTTGTGTTATGGTTGGTTGATGCACATCTTTGAGAGTTGTCTTGGTGATTGATCTTGGTGAGTAGATCTGATTTGGTTGATAAGATTGATGAGATAGGTTTTTGTGATAGGTTGTTTGGACAGGTTGTTGTGACATGTTATTTGTACAGGTTTGGTGCATGGTTGATGCACTTGTTCATGGTACAGGTTTTGTATAGGTTTGGTGCATGGTTGATGCACTTGTTCATGGTATAGGTTTACAACAATATATCTCACAGTGATAGTGTGACAGTGGGTCCATCATTCTACTTATACGTCAGGGCGGTTGGACGGCGAAAGGATAGGTGGTTGTAGCCACCTTCCAGTTGTAGCCGGAGAACATAGGGGGTTGTAGCCTCCTTCTGGTTGTAGCAAGAGAATTGTGGAGTTGGAGCTTCCCTCAAGTTGTAGCCTAAGAAACTAGGGGGTTGGAGCCTCCTTCCATTTGCAACTGGAAAACAAAGGAAGTTGGTGCTTCCAATGAATGTAATTCTTCAAGACATATAAGAAAAAACATTCCATGGTTTTCTCCCGCTTTGGGTTTCCACGTAAAACACTGGTGTATTGTGTATGTATATGATTGCTCATTTGTCCATTGCTTATTTACTTTGTAGTTATTGGATGATAATGCTACATTGATATAACTCTTGGATTATATTGTTAAAAAGGATTAAATTTCTCTATCACTGATTTACCCCCCCTCTAAAAAATCCAACATATTCGACACAAACACAAAACCTCTTTATTATTGACTTTTCAAAGGGTTGATTGTGCCACAATCAACAAGTCCAAAACTGCTAAAATGATCACCCTTACTCAAGAGAAAGTATCTAGACTATAGAATAAGAGAGATGAAAGAAAGAAGGAGAAATGGAAAGTATATGTGTTGCTGCTGCAAAAATCCGATCCAATCGTAAACCAATGTGAATCTTACGATATATAGAACCATGGACACACTTTCCAAGGAAGAGAGGGAGGAGTCGCATGGGAGGTACTATTAGTTGGTATGGCATGACACTGGTAGATGAGAAAAACAACGCATCAAATCAAAGTGAAACATAAGTGGCAGGTGGATCTTCCGGTTGAAAGAGAGCATCTACTACAACAACAACAGATTTGATTGGATCAAAGATTGATCCTGGTGGACACACCTCTCTTGCTAAGTGAGAGTGCTAGTTTTTAGCTCGTGAAGTGTCTCAGTTGTGCCTAAGTGTCCTAGGCCAGCTGATGGACACACCAAAGGCCAAATCAACCTGATTATCTCAGCCTAGATCAGACTTAGGCTAATCGAAAAAAGTTTTACCTTGAGTGGAATGTGGGGCCCAAGAGAGAGGGCACACCTCATGAAAGAGGTTGCTAGTGGAGCGTGGGACCTTGTCCAAAGGGGCGCACACCACTTAGTGGAGAGTTGGGTCTAGCCCAAAGGTGGGAGCCCTAATCTCAGCCATTGAGTGCCAAGGATGGGCACACATCTCAAGGTAAATGGAGGTTGGAAGAGAGATAAAAGGAGGATGAGGGTGAGAGGACACACACATTGCTCATTTCTTTGATTGCAAGTGAGTTGAAGGAGGGTTATTTAGGCTGAGGAAGGAGGGAAAGCAGTGCTAGGGAGAACAACAAGATGAGGAGGGAATTTTCAGGTGTTTAAGGCAATAGGAAGGAGACCAACATCAAGCCATATCATGCAGCCATCATCTTCCCACACTCCGACCGAATTTTGCAGTAGATAGAGGGGTGAAAGGGGGCCATACAACCTCATCAAGGACATGCAAACTTGGCTGTAAAGTTCAACAAGGAAAAGGGCCTATTTTTTGCCACATTTGCTGTCAACAACATGCTCTATAGAAGGTCGTACAACTACAACAAGGAGTGCTGAGACAACTGGGCCATACTATGCCTGTGGAGAAACTAAGTTCTGCACATAAATTTCTGTGACAAATTTTTGAACTATCCTTACTGTAAAATTTCCTCAGAAGCCTCAATAAGAAGCCCTCCTTTGCTAGTTTTCCCCACACCGGGGTTTCCAGGGTAACATATGGTGTTGTCTTATTTTTATGCTTGGTTTTGTGTATGCTTTCGCTGTCATTTTGTTGTTTTATAACTTAGTTGTAGGTTATTAGTGTAATTTCCAGATTTATATCAACAAACATATATTTATGTGTTTAGTAAATTACTGGCTATAATTTCATGTGCCGAGTTCATAGTTTTAAAAACCAGAACCAACACTGGAACCGGTTGGAGGTCCAACCAGAACCGAAACCGGAACCAGAACCGGTAATGAACCGGTTTCAATGAATCATTTTTTTTTTAAAATACATAAATATTTAAATTTTAATGAAAAAAAATATTTTTAAGATTTTAAATCATGTTTCCAAAGCATTAGAAACAACATATCCAAAGTATGTTCATGAATATATCTTACAGATGCAATGGGTGTGTTATTGACGCGCCACCAAAGATCACATACCACTCCAAGTCCTTTTAAGTCACTGACTTAAATTACTAAGTATATGGTTGATAGATGTATGTGTTGGTTCAAGTAGTGAAGCACCAATGACATTATTTACTTGGAAATGATCATAAGCTTCTCCACTCTACAGTTCCTCTATAGATGGATCAAAATTGAGAATGCATTCCACATGAAGTGAAATAATTATTTTTAGTAGTTCAAGATTGTGATTTAAGTACCGAAAAAGAAACACAAATAAAGTGGCAGATTTCCTATTGTGACCAACAACAGTTGGATTGACAATGTTTTTGCAATTTCAACAATTGTCTAGAATTCATGCAAATTTATGTAGTCTTGCAAATCTTTGTGATGATCCCCTTGTTATCCATCAAATTTGCACTAGGATGGACTTCCTGCGAGCCGCCAAAGATTGAACAATTATTGTTCAAAGTTCAGAGTTCAGAGTTCAGAAGTTCAGTCGGTCAATAAAAACCACCTTTTTCACATTTTCCATAAAAAATTGTAATAAGAGATGTTGCATGATAAAATTGTAAAAGGTCTTAGCCACCTTCATCTTAGGCATGAGTTGTTACTCTGGAGTGTTTTTTTTACTTATTTATTATATTTTTTTGTTCAGGCGATTTATAATTTATGAGTTTTTTCACTCAATCCCTCCAGAGTTGGAGTATATACTCATGGTTAGGCCTTAGCATGGATCTAAGCCTAGTGTCTAATGTTTATTACCATTCTAAACATACTACTAGAGTCTTATGGAAATGTGCTAAGTCCCCCTTAGGTTTTTATTTTTTTATTTTTCAGTTAATTAAATTTTTTCCGCAAAACGAGTATTTTTCAATTAAAAAATAAAGATGTATTAAAAAAGTGGCACCAGGGGACTTAATATGCCTTGGGGGTGCTCATATTTGGACCTAGAGCACCCATATTACCTAAGTACCCACTTAGTTGAGCAAAATTAGTGATTTTAATCACTTAAAAATCAAATTTGCTCAAAAAACCCAAAAAAGTCAAAATAAATCAAAGAAAATCAGCAAAGGCTAAAATTAAGAAAACATGTGGGGACATGTTGGAGACAAAATAAAAGCCCAAGAGGCAAGGTGTCACCCATAGGATGATGTCTATGGGTCAAAGGCATAGTTGATGACATGTATAATGGGATACGAGAATGTGCTCAAAAGGAGGTGCGCACCTCTCCCTTGAGGTGGCGCATTCTCCAAGGGAGATCCTCTCCCAAATCCGTGACTCACCCTTCTTCACCTAATTGCTGAAATGTGGAAGCTTGTTGGATATTTGGCATGAAGAGAGGGTTACAACTTGCCCCTCCTCCTCTTCCACTTGCCCTCACTTAAGCTATGCACCCCTCACACTTGGCATGCACATCTCTCTTGGGATCTTCAACCAAAAAGGTATAAAGAAAGGTCTACTTCCCTCTTTTAGAGTTAGTTGGAGCTTGGGAGTTTATGCTGGCTATTGTAACACTATTGTAATACTCTTGGAATATTGAATAAAATATTTTGGAGGTCAAATGGTCATTGTTGTAATGTGTGGATGTTTGGACAATTGTGCATGATATTGAGATAACTTTGTATTTGATTCAATTTTTGCATATCTACTTTATATAAAACCTTGAAGATGTGTTGTCACATAATAGGGTAGGATTTAATCAATTTTATTATTGTTTAGAACCTATTATTTTCCTATCTTAAAATTTTTAAAGATGCATGTTTTTCAGATGAACTAATGTGTGTTTTCAAGTCTCTTTGTAGGAAAATATTTTTCTAATAAGTGTTTGCAAGGATTTGAAAGATAAAATAGTTTATTCAAGTTTGAATAAGAGTGGGATAAGAGATCTATCCTTCAACTTCTTCAAGAGATAAACACAATTCCCTCTTTCACTGATCAAGGACCCCATAGCCCAAGATTCAAGTTTCAAAGAGAAGACTCTCTCATTCTCTATCTCTCCTTATTTTCAAATTTATTCCTCAAGTTACTTTTTGTTTTGCATGCAAAGATAGTTCATTCTAAAGTTAAAATTAATTGAAATTTTATGCATGCATGATTGTCTATATCTAGGCAAAAGCTTATCTCATATTCAAAGCTAGATCTAGGAGTAAAGGTTTACCTTTTGCTTGTTCTTATTTTAGATCTTTAGGCAAACGAGTGAAGTGTTTTAATTGCCTAGATCAAGCTGTTTAGTAATATTTACTTGTTGTTTTATGACAACAAATAAAGACAACCAATAGATCCCTCCTTTAGTCTCTTTAAATTAGTCAAAAAAGCTATAAAACCCCCCCTTTTTTTACTTAGAAATTTTCAGAAAGTTTGATCTTAAGTTTTGTTATTTATTAATGCACTCTTCAAGTGTCTTTTAGGTGAAGTTAATCTAATTTGTTCGTTGTTTTCCAACAGGTCATTGAATAAAGAGGGAGAAATTCTGTCCGATTTGACCAATATTGGAGTTGTCTTAATCCCGAAAGTGAACCTTCAAAGACTTTTGTTTCCTTTTTTTTATAAGAAAATCTTGTAATACTTGCGAGCCCAAGTTATAAGACTCACATGTCTTCTAGAAAGAAAGAAAGACATTTGTAAAGCAGATCAATAAAATAAGTGAAGCTAAGGACGCTTCACTCTTTTCCTTTTCCCCTAAGGGGGGAACCAGTGTGGTGATGTTTGTCTCATTTTCATGCATGGTTTCATTTTTATTGCTTAAAGTTTAAATCTATCTCATGATCTAAAGGTTAAGTAAAATGAATCATTTCTATAAGTCTTAAAGAACTACACAACAATCTAGATTAGATTTCCTTTTGCAATCATAGTAATCTTTAATTGCTAGTTAGTTCTATTTTCTACAATTTTCAAAGTTGACAAATAACCCGTCTCCTCATCTCCTCCAAAAGAGGTTGGTCAATGAAGACATTAGTAATTAGAAAACATTTCAATTTCAACATTTGATTTCTTGTTTAAAATAAACATTTCCCCTCAGCTCTAAGTGCGGTTCCTGACCCTTCCAATTGCGTGCTAGTCTCGATCTATTGGAAGTAAGTTTCATGCACGTTGAACTGGTTAGTGGTGATAGAATAATTAAAGAAATCTCTAAAGTAGTTAGAATAATGCACTAGAAAACACCTTAAAGTGACCTGCTAAGTAAGGCGTGTTGATGAATGCAGCTATGGGAGACATCCTCCAGCTGACAAACCTGTGAGATGTGGAAGTAGCAGCTATGTGAAGCCTTTCTCAAGGCTTACAAACTTGAGAGAAAGCCCCTATGAAGGGTTTGTGGGTCCTGCCTAGGACGAAATTAGGAACATAGAGATGACCTCTTCGATGACGTGAGTAAGAAGAACTCTAGATGATTATCCGGATCAAAAGCAATCTGTTGAGTTAGGACGTGCCTGTGGCTGAACACAAGGTGAACGTGGGAAATCCCAAAAGTGATGGGCACATCATCATGTGAACATAAATGAAGATGATGTGATGGCCTCCTCTGATCAACAGAGTTGACAAGAAGACTCTAGATGATTCTCCTGTTGGTGGCAGTGGGAACGTAGATCTGTAGAGTGGGCGTGCATGTGGACAAGCACAGGTGAACGTGCGAGGACCTGGTTCATCTGTGTAATGCAGTGAATCAGATTCATGGCATCCCTATGGATGTGCCCCTAGTGGATGAGCACTAGTGGGTGTATCCAATCCTTTGCTATATATTGTTCAAGAGTCAGACCTACCTGTAACCCTAATTATTATGTAAAGGGTACAGGTCGGCCCCACCTTAATGTGTTTAATAATAAATGTAAAAGATAATTAATATTGATATTGATATGAATATTGATAATAATAATAATATTAATATTGATATTAATATTAATATTAATATTAATTATTATAATAATAATAATGATAATAATAATAAATTATATAGTGACTTAGAGAGGTCAGCCCTGTTGAGCCAATAGACGCCCTTGTTGAGTGGTCAAGTCTAATATAAGTAAGAGATGATTCTCCATTGTAGAATCATATCTTCCTTGTGAGTTTGGAAATTTCAGCAAACACTTATAATTGGAAAAGTGGCACACCTCTCTTGGGAGCTAGGGTTTCTAGGGCTTAAGCACCCTCTTGTGTGCTAAGTCATTCTTGGTGGTGAAAGGTCTTTCTCTTGAAGAATATAGCAAAGGATTTGGCTGGGTTTTTCTCCTTTGTTTGAGAAGGGTTTCTCAGGATATATCTTGTGTTCTTGTGCATGGTGTTTCTTCTTGTGATATTAGTTGCTGCAACATTCTTGTTTATGGTTAATACATGATGAAATTAAATGAAATACATGCTTAAAATAGCTTATGAAAAATCAACAAGGTGGGCCCTCTCGGGACATGGCATCCCACCCATTTTGGACATCCAACACTTTGAGTGAGTTTATTGGTTAGACCATTTGGGTTTCGGTAAACTCTCCGCAATTTTCCAAACAAAGAGCTAACCTCCAAAGAGGCCACACATTCTCCTTAACTCAAAATCAAATTACCTTAATAAAATACATGAACTACACTGCCCACAATTACCTTTAAGGCACTAGTCTCATTTACACACTTTGCAAAGCCATATGCTTCATTTACTTTTCAGTCATTTACTTGAAGCAATTTGATTTTACTTGCATCTTGTTGGATTACTGAGAGGGGGGGTGAATC
>ML788391.1:64869-80811 GCA_009831015.1 Picea engelmannii
TTTTGGAGATTTCCAAGTTAACTGAAGAGTGTACATTGTCACCTCGTACAATCTCCCTGCACTTTGTGTTAGTGCTTGCTAACCACAGGGGGAATCCCTATGCAACCTGTACATGTAGTGTGAACCCTAAAGATAAAAAAATTCTCTGCCAAACTGCAATAAATTCTTGTTGTAATTCGAAATATAAGACCTCTAATCTACAATTAAACACACTAAACAACAAGCAAAAAAATAGATTTACACCTAAGGATGATTATTCACTTGGGGAAACATGAAAATATTCTGTTAAAACACGAAAACCTGCTCTTAAAAGGGCGGTTCTCCATGCAGAAATGTAAAAAAGAGCAAGTGTAAAACTTGTCTCTGACTCGGACTCGAACTTGACCTCAGACTCATCATCTAAATGCTCCCAAATGATCCCAAATGTTGAATAAGAGAGGTGTGCGACACTTAGAGGGGAGTGAGAGTGTCTTATAGACTAGAATTAGGGTTTAGGGGATCTTAGGTTTTAGGTTTTAGGGGTTTTAGGTTTTAGGGACTAAACTGGCCGGTTTATTACCAAACCAGCCGGTTTGGTCATAAACCGGCTGACCGGTTCGGTTTATTGGGAATTGGTCGACCATCAAACCGATAAAATCGGTTGGTTCCGGTCCCGGTTCAACGGTTTTAAAAAAAATGGAAAAAACGCTATTCATAAAGTAATTTCCAAAACTTTCTATAAAACTTTTCAGACAGGTATTTAAACTTTAAAGTGCACTGGAAACAAAGCATCTTTTCAGACCATTAACAACACATCATAGAAAAAACATAGCTTCAAACATTGACATGAAAGAAAAGTGCAATATGATCACCATTGGTTTTAGTTGAGAGATTTTATACCGAAATTGTGTGTGTTGCTACTATCTTGGCAGTGGCAATTATTTAGAAATTCTTAGTGTTTTCTTAGCTCTGAATTTGTCAAATTGTTGTCTATTTAGCAATTATTTGGTACCACTTCATTATATTTCAAAATGTATATAGTTTTGTTTCGCCTAGCCCTTGCTATCTTTATAATTTTCTAGGAGCTTCACCCAACAAAGGTCTATTTTTCTTCAAAGAACACAAACATGGATTTACATTGCTTCCAGACTTTGCAATAGAAAAATCATTATATTTTCCAAAGGCATTAAGTAGCCACATACTACTCCATGGATAAGAATGAATATAGCCCATAAAACAAGCCACCAAAATCTGCAGCTTCACCCAAGAAGTAAAATAAGATAAAATAAGAACCTCCACACCCGCTCAGTAATGAGAAGATTATGTATTCATTTGGCCATATTGGACGGAAAGAAACCTCAACAGGATGTAGATGTGGGATGGGTGCCCAGATTCCAAATAAGACTCCTAAAGATTGTGGAAATGGCCCTTGAAACATAGTGATGACAAGATTCACCACCTTCTGCTGCCATGGTGTTGTTGCATGCTTGAGCTGGCAGGACATTAGCTGTTATTGCCTTAGTTAATGCATTATAAAGGATATTTATTGCTAGTTCACCCTACAAGACCTTGATTTTTGGACATTATGATAATATTTGTTTAATGGCTCAAGGTCAGTTCTGTATAATGAAAATAGTTATTGAGGTTCTAGGTTATTGGGGTGTTGATACAAATTTTGATTGATAGAATAAGTATTGATCAACAATCCAACAAAATACAGAGCCAAACTACAAGAAACTGAGAGCCAGAGGGGCCTAGGACTAAAATCACAACAGGTAATAGATGACTTCTCTGTAAGAGTTTGTGTTCTGGTTGGAGACTCTATGATCCCATAAGATTTTTCCAATAACTTTTCCAAGGATTGCATGACGAAATCTCACTGGTCAAATTGACTGAACTTTGTCATGGACTGTATATTTTTTGGATGGATAATGAAATACATTAAAACTTTGTTAAATAATGTTTGTTTTTTCTTTCATTCTAAACATTCTAATCTCAATTATATGTTTAAAATGGTTTGCGCCTGAACAAATAATATATTTGGCAAGTTCTGAAACTTTAATGGATTGCTTATTGGGTTAATTTCATCTTGTTAGGTGTTTGAATTTAGGCATTTCCATATTGTGTTATGATTTTATTTATTGCTGAAGATTTAAAGCAAATACCGTTAAATTCATTTCTAAAGGCCTCTATTGTCTCTGAGATAATTGAAGCTTTTCCTTGGCTCCACAGAATATGGTCTGAGAATTTCCCTTTTAGAACACTTACAAATAAATTGCTTTGAAAGATAAGAGTTAAATAGGAATGAATAGGAAGTCGTCATTAGGTTAATTGAGATGCATAACTCATTTAGGTAGTTTGTATCTGGTTTTGGTTCTGTCCAGGAATATACAACAATAATCAAGTTTTCGTTGGTGCCGTATTTTGCAGGATTTGGGTATGCATGCACCATAATTTTTAGAAACGATCTGAGTCGATATGAACCAAGGAAATCAACCAAGCGGACAATGGGCCGAATCAAACCAACCATTGAATCGGTTTGGTGACCGTTTTGGTACCAAACCAACCAAGTCAAAGAACGACTCGACCTGTACGTTACCAAACCAGTCAAACCGACCGAGTCCGTGCCTACTAGGCCAGTTCATTTCTTGATGCACCTTCTTGTGTTTGCAACAATTGTCATTTCAGTTTTTCATTCGAATAGACTGTCTACTGTGCATTACACTACAAATATGTGAAAAAAAAATATTGTAACCTTTCCTAACCCTTACATCACTGCTTTTTGTGCTACAATGGGATCCCCAATTTCTTGTATACCTCTTCCATGCAGAGTAAAAACCAAGTGACATGCCAACGGTGCTAAGGAAGTCAACCCAACTTCCTTTTGCATGACATAATTAGCATCTGGGAGGTTTTGACCTGGTTTTCAGGCTTTACTTTAACAACAACTTCAATATTTTCCCTTTTTTCTTTTCTTTGTATGCATGGATAAGATAAGGTTATTTTAATTTGACTTTGTTTCTGAATGGCTAGAAAATGGGTAGACTCCTCTCCCTTTGGTTGACCTTTCACACTTGGTTTCAACTTTAGAGCCTCACAGATTATGTGTTTTGTTGTTGATAAGTAATGCACTCGGTGCCTTTTTTATATATACACCCTTACATGGTATATAGATGAGAAAAATTTGCATATTTTTCCTCTAATGGTTTGGAATCATGGTTTGAAAGCTTTAAAATGTTTTTTTTCATTAAAATTTAATTATTTAATGTATTTTTAAGTGAACCGAGTCATCAAAATCAGATCGGTCCGAGTCAGTCCGAGTCGATGTCCAAGTTGATAGGTGACCGAGTTGATGTCCGAGTCTGAGTTTAAAAACTATGGCATGCATAGTCCATGTTAGTACGCCAACTAGACCAGTGCTAATGCAGCAAATACCCCAGCATGCCAACACATAGACACGCAATGGAGAAAGGGAGAGGCATCGACCCTCCCATTTTTAAAATTTGAAATATGATTCAATAGCAATTTTCATGTTGTAAGGCTGTAAGAGCCAGGCCATACCTTTGTACAAGTAGTGGATAAAGTTGCCTTAAATGGTTTCATGTAGCAGGTCTAGATCATAGTCAGGTCTGGACGTTCATTTATGGAATGAGCCATAGGAGTATGGTGCCATAATTGAGACAGTGATAGCACTAAGGTGGTGAAGAGGATAAGCTCGTAGAGCCCTCTTTTGTAATTAGGAGACTTGAGAGAGAGATCTCAGGTAGATAGTCTTAGGAGACTTAGGAGGTAGAATAGTTTTGAGAGAGAGCTTGAGAGAACTGGGACTCTGTTGCAGTCCAGCTTTTATAAACATTTGTATAGACACACAGAGATAATAGAAAATCATTTTTTTCTTGCATATGGTGTGTTTATGTATTTGTATTCATTGTTATGCTTTTATATGTCATTCATGTTTGAATGTATGAACTGGTGAATAATTGTATGAGTTTCAATTGTTTCTTGTCTTAGAGTTTCCGAGTGCAAGGAGTGCACACAGTCCGCAAGGAGTGTGTTGACAGAGGTGATTTAACCTTAAGGAAAGCTCAGGAGGGATACCGTTGAACCTTCATCAACAGAAGTGCAAGGAGTGCACAGTAAAAACTCTTTGTTGAGTTCAAAGAGAAGCAGAGTTACTGAGAACTTTGTAGAGCTCTGCCAAGTAGGCACCGAGTGAGTACAAGTGTGCACAGGAAGAACTATGTGTTGAGTTCGAGGAAGAACAAAGTTACTGAATATTCTGTAGAAGCAGTCCAGTTTTTGTAAACATCTGTATATACACACATAGATAATAGAAAAACAATTTTTCCTGCATATGGTGTGTTTATGTATTTGTATTCATTGTTATGATTTAATATGTCGTTCATGTTTGAATGTATGAAATGGTGAAGTATTGTATGAGTTTCAATTGTTTCTCATCTTAGAGTTTCTGAGTGCAAGGAGTGCACACAGTCCGCAAGGAGTGTGTTGACAGAGGTGAGTTAACCTCAAGGAAATATTAGGAGGGATACCATTGAACCTTCATCGGAAGAAGTGCAAGGAGTGCACATGAATAACTCTTTGTCAAGTTCATAGAGAAGTAGAGTTACTGAGAACTCTGCCAAGTGGGCATCGAGTGAGTGCAAGTGTGCACAGGAAGAACTTTGTAATGAGTTCGGGAAGAACAAAGTTACCAAATAATTTGTAGAAGCAACTCTGTAAGGTGTGTATCGAGCAAGGGGAACGCTAGGAGGGTGAGAAGTGTTTCTTTTCAAGAAATCCTTCATATCTGAGTTTGATGAAATCCTAGAAATGCAATGAGTGCATGGGAGATCAAAATCTTTGAGGAGATCAAGTTCAGAAAAAATAACACAAGGAGTGCATGGGTGACGGACTTATTCTAAGTCCTAAATCTCAGAAGAGATAACGCAAAGAGAGCGTAAGAGACAGACTTATGCCAAGTCCAAAATCTCAGGAGAGATAGCGTTTTCAAATGCGCAGGTGAGACCTAGAGGTCGGGTTCATGGGAGAAAGTTCAAAGGCCAAAAAAATATTTGAATACTTTCAAAATCTTCCAAGTCGGGAGAAGGTGGAAGCTCAGAAGGAGGAGCGAAAAAAACCATTAGATTGGTTGTGGGAAAGGAGTATGGACCGTTAGATCAATGTCCAATGACATAAGGAAGCACAGAGGAGGAAACAGATCTCAAGCATTGGATCTGAGCGCAGAGGATTAGCCGTCGTCTGATCACGAGAAGGTGCATGAGCTTTAACGCTTTGTATACATGCAGGAGGGTGGACTCGCAAAAGTACCGAATTCATTTGGGACCATCCATCATTTCAGAGGATCTGTGGAATAAATCCATCAAGTTCAAGTGAAGGCGCTCCGAAAGGAACAAGCGCACAGAAGGTTGAAACACCCGAAGCTCGAAGAGCCGAAGGGCCGAGAGCCGTCGATCTGCAAAGGGACACTTGTCAACATATTGCGAGCTCCGGGTAAGTTGTAGTGAGGTTTCAGTTGAGAACTAAGATCACCGAAGCCTACAGAGCCAAAGGAACACTGCACTATTAGATCCAGGAGGGCACGTGGCGAGAGATCATGAATTCCAGTTGAAGTCACTCTGGGAGAACGTGAAGAAGAAAGGTTTGACATCACCGAATCCCGAACAACTGAAGCGAATGATAGCTGTCGATCTGGAAGAGGACAGGTGTCACCATATAATGGACTTCGAAGGATTCCACTCCAGGGATTTTATGGAAAGAAGTTTCAGAAAGTTCCGAAGGCCGAAGTGGTTAAGGGTCGTTGATCCCACAAGGAGCACGTGGATCGTTTATCTGTGAAGGGACACATGGAGGACAGAGATTCACTCCATTAGATAGCCATTGAACAACCGTTGTATCGCAAGAGGACAGGTGTTAGAAGATACAACACTCTGGAATATTTCACTTCAGAGATTTGAGAACGCCGAAGGCTGAAATCCAGGAAACGATGAGAGTCGTCGATGCGAAGGAGGAAACCCGACGCTAGATCTAGTACTCTGGAGGAAAGTGGAGGAAGGACAAGTCCAAAGACCTAGAGAATATCTCGATCATTGATCGAGGAGGGAGTGGAAGGACCGCCGATCTGATTAAGGAGGCCAAAGTCCCGAAGCGGGAGCACAACCGTTGATTTGGGAGACACACGTCAACAGATCTTCCACTCCCAGAGATACCCAATCAACAGAGGCAATAATTTGAGAATTGAGATCCCCGAAGGCTGGACTCAGGGAGGGAATCCTAGCCGTAGGTTTAGGGATACAGGTTGCAACAGATATTCCACTCTGGAAGATTTCCATATGGAGGAAGTGAAAGTTTGAGAGTCAAAACTCCCGAAGGCCGAAAAGCTCGAATCAACAACAACCATTGATTTAGCAGGGAGTTACGTGGCGAAAGATCACGAAGGTATGAGATCATGCATGAAGGGAGAAGAGGTCACTCATAGGACAGTTGGATAGAGATAGGTAAATATTTGATAACAACCGTTGATCAAGAAGTAGCGTCGAGAGGTTGAAGATCGACGGTGGGGAATAATTGCGGGGCCAGGAAAAGCTCGAAAGATAATATTTCTTGAGCGGGCTGCAATTTCAACCACTATTTCGACGAAGGGATACGTGGCATCTGGAGGTGAATTGTGGGGTGAAAAGCGGGTTGGTCTAAACCACTCCTACCCGCGCCCACAATTGCATAGTTCCACAAGGTTATAGCCCAGGGACATATTGAAGGAAGGGGCTAGTGTAAAGGAGCTAGAGCCCGAAAATTGAAGAGCGTCAGAGCGCACAAATAGAGGGTGCAGGTATTCATAAGACCTGCACCTAAAGAGGAAAAAGGGACCTGTGTATATTTGTTTTGGGTTCGATTAGGAGCCCGAAGAGTCGATCCGACTTAGAAGAAGGAAAGATCCAGAGTCCAGGAGGTCGCGCAGCCCCAGGAGGGAAGGGGGTCTACACCAGGTGGTATCAAAGCCATAATTTTGCTTGCAGAAAATAGGAAAACGATGAGATAGTGATAGGAGATACTCTGATACTAGGTGGTATCAGAGCTGATATTTTTGTCTGTAGACTTCAGGCAAAAGGAGACAGAGCTTGAATTTCATCTGTAGATTTTAGGTGAAAGAGAAAGAGGAGGAGGCCATAAATTTGTTTGCAGAAAATAGGCAAAGGGCGAGATGGTAAAAGGAGATGACCTGATAACATTAGGTGGTATCACAAACAAGAATTTACTTGTAGACAACAGGTGAATGAGTAGTGTACTAATGCTCTGTAAGGAAGTTGTTGCACGTGTACAACAACAACAAAAATTTAAATAGCCAGGTGAGTTGTAAGAGAAGATGGGGATGCTCTCAGATGTAGAGTGATCCATAGGCTTTCCAGGAGGGTAGGTAGAAGGTTGAAATGGCTACTAAAGGCCATGGGTGTGGTCGAAGAGAAGGCCACAAGAAGAAATGAAATCCAGAGGTGGATTTGGAGCAAGGATGGAGCAAATGACATTAAAAATGCAGCAAAACGCTAAAGCACATTGGGTGTATGAGTGGCCCATGAAGAAAAAGGTCAAGTGGTCAGTCAAGAGATTATTGGCCAGAGGACAGAAACAATTGTTAAAGAGGTGGCTGAGGTATGTCAAAAACCTGAGTGACACAGAGGAAGAAGTGGTTTACGCCTGTGAACCAGAAACTGGGAGACACCTCAATGATGAGGAGGAGGTGAGATCAGATAAAGATCTCGTAAACTTCCATGAGAGCAGAGATGGATTTTCATATTTTCAGGTGGGAAATGAAATGAGATCATTGGAACATCTCATAGACTATCAGGAGGATAGCAACGGAAATTCATATTGATAGGTGGGCATAATTGGACTTTCAATTTACCAGGTGGGCAATGGAAATAGATCAGGTGGAGGTATCGTATACTGCCAGAGGAGCAGTGCGGAAAGTTAAAATTGCCAAATGGGCAATGAGATGGGATTGGCTGATCTCATAGACTGTTAGGTGGGCAGAAGATAAATCCCAAATTGCCAGGTGGTCAGGGGGAAAGAAAAAAGACTGTCTGAAAGTCTCAGGACCTCAAAAGTGAGTTCATGTCAGCAAGGAATGATGATAGATGAAGATTCATGTGGACTTTTAGACCATGTGAATGAAGATGATGAGAATTTAAACACTCTCACCATCCAAGAGGAGGATCAGAGGAGCATTTTGATCATTGAGGGAATTCATATATTCTAACCAAACAACCCTGTCAAGGCCAGAGAATGTGTTGCAGATGCAACAACAGAAGAAGGACAACCAATGATGACTGTCATGATGAAAGAGAAGATATAAGAAGTTTCCCAAGGAGAAGAGGAAGAAATGGAGTATACATTGATCTCTACCCCAACAGAAGGGGAGGAGCATTAAGAAGAATGGCCCAAAAATTTCAGCCAGGAAGCTGAACAGGAGATGATTGCAGTATTGGAGCCTGCAGCAGCAAAGGAAACATATAGCATGGATTTTGTTGATATGTATGAAGAATTGGAATCCCTATAGAGAAGGGTAATGGTGCAAAGCTTGCACATTCGAAAAGTCAAGTTGGAAGCAAATGGAGAATCATACCAGCCCGAGGAACGGTTGGAGGGAGCTAGAGATGTACCAACAGGAGAACTGGCAGAAGAAAAGTTTTCGGAAGGAGAAACTGAGTAGCAAATCAACGATGGAACTGCATAACTGAAGTTTGCAGCAGGGTGGCAAGATAAGGCCATAAGAGATGGGGAAAATAGCAAGGGGGATCAATTTTATCCACCCACTAATAAGGAAGAGTTGCATTCAAGAAGATTGCATAAGAAGAGCCAGCCATTGGAGCAGCTGGACATAGTGATAGAGGAGATCAGGAAGCTGATGTTGAGGTCAACGCAAGAAGTGATCAACAAAGAGAATCTGAGCAGAGGAGAGCCTGCCATAGCAGCAAGGAAGAAGGAGAAGAAGAAGCAACAACAACAACAACAACATAGCTGGATAGAAGCAAGAGGACAACTCCAAGGAAGAGTTTGGGATACAGGAAGATTTCAACATTGGAGAAGAGGAGATAATGAGCAGAAGCTCATGTTTTTCCTAGCAGTGGAGTATGATGCAGGAGCATCGCTCCACCTCAACAAATGTGCCATCACACCAACACGCAGATGTGCAATGGAGAAAGCGAGAGGCACCAACCCTCCCATTTTTAAAATTTGAAATATGATTCAATACGGATTTTCGTGTTGTAAGGCTGTAAGAGCCAGACCATACCTTTGTATAGGTTGTGGATAGGGTTGCCTTAAATGGTTGCCTATAGCAGGTCCAGATCATAGTCAAGTCTGGATGTTCATTTATGGAATGAGTCGTAGGAGTATGTTGTCGTAACTGAGACAGTGATAGCACTAAGGTGGTGAAGAGGATAAGCTCGTAGAGCCCTCTTTTGTAATTAGGATACTTGAGAGAGGGATCTTGGGTAGAGAGTCTTAGGAGACTTAGGAGGTAGAATAGTTCTGAGAGAGAGCTCAAGAGAAATGGGACTTTGTTGTAGTCTAGCTTTTGTAAACATCTGTATAGACACACAAAGATAATAGAAAATCATTTTTTCTTGCATATGGTGTGCTTATGTATTTGTATTCATTGTTATGCTTTTATATGTCATTCATGTTTGAATGTATGAACTGGTGAAGTATTGTATGAGTTTCAATTGTTTCTCGTCTTATAGTTTTCGAGTGCAAGGAGTGCACAGAGTCCGCAAGGAGTGCATTGACAGAGGTGATTTAACCTTAAGGAAAGCTCAGGAGGGATATCGTTGAAACTTCATCAGCAGAAGTGTGCACAGTAAGAACTCTTTGTCGAGTTTAGAGAGAAGCAGAGTTACTGAGAACTTTGTAAAGCTTTTCCAAGCAGGCATCGAGCGAGTGCAAGTGTGCATAGGAAGAACTATGTGTTGAGTTCGAGGAAGAACAAAGTTACTGAATACTTTGTAGAAGCAGCTCTGCAAAGTGTGTATCGAGCAAGGGGAACACCAAGAGGGAAATAAGTATTTATTTTCAAGAAATCCTTCGGATCTGAGTTTGACGAAATCCCAGAAACGCAAGGAGTGCATGGGAGATCAAAATATTCGAGGAGATCAAGCTCAGAAGGAATAACGCAAGGAATGCATGGTTGACGGACTTATTATAAGTCCTAAAGCTTAGAATAGATAACGCAAAGAGAGAATAAGAGAAAGACTAATGCCAAGTCCAAAATCTCAAGAGAGATAGCATTTTCAAACACACAGGCGAGACCTAGAGGTCAGGTTCGTGGGAGAAATTTCAAAAGCCAAAAAAAGCTTTGAATACTTTCAAAATATCCCAAGTCGGGAGAAGGTGGAAGCTCAGGAGGAGGAGCGACAACAACCATTATATTGGTTGTGGGAAAGGAGCCTGGATCATTAGATCAACTTCCAGTGACATAAGGAAGCACAGAGGAGGAAACAGATCTCAAGTGTTGGATCTGAGCGTAGAGGATCAACTGTTGTCTGATCACGAGAAGGTGCGCGAGATTTAATGCTTTGTGTACACAAAGGAGGGTGGACTCGCAAAAGTCTCGAAGTCTCGAAGTCATTTGGTACCGTCCATCATTTGGGAGGACGCGTGGTGGAAATCCATCAAGTTCGGGTGAAGGCACTCCAAGAGGAATGAGTGCACAGAAGTTTGAAACACCCGAACCCCAAATAGCCGAAGGGTCGAGAGCTGTCGATTTGAAAAGGGACACTTTTCAACGGATCGTGAGCTCTAGATAAGTTGTAGTGAGGTTTAAGTTGAGAACTGAGATCGTCGAAGCTCTAAGAGTCGAAGAAAAGTTGGACCGTTAGATCTAGGAGGGAACGTGGTGAGAGGTCATGAATTCCGAGGGAAGTCACTCCAGGAGAACGCAAAGGAGAAGGGTTTGACATCGTTGAAGCCCGAACAACTGAATTGAACGATAGTTGTCGATATGGAAGAGGACACATGTCACCAAATCATGGACTTCGGAGGATTCCACTCCATGATTTTTATGGAAAGAAGTTTTGGAAAGTTCCGAAGTGTCGAAGGCCAAAGTGGTTAAGGGTCGTTGATCCCACAAGGAGCACGTGGATCGTTGATATAAAAAGGGACACATGGAGGATGAATATTTACTCCGTTAGAAAACCATTGAAGATCCATTGGATCAAGAGAGGACAGGTGTCAGAAGATCCAACACTCCGGAAGATTTCACTTCAGAGATTTGTGGTTGTTGAGATTTGAGAACAATGAGAGTTGTCGATGCGAAGGAGGACACGCGGTGCCAGATCTAGGACTCCGGAGGAAAGTGGAGGAAGGACAGGTCTGAAGACCCGGAGAAGATCTCGATCATTGATTGAGGAGAGAGTGGAAGGATCATCGATCTGATTGAGGAGGCCAAAGTCCCAAAGTGGGAGCACAACCGTTGATTGGGGAGACACACGTTAGCAGATCTTCCACTCCGAGAGATACCCAATTAACAGAGGAAAGAATTTGAGAATCAAGATCCTTGAAGGCCGGACTCATGGAGGGAATCCTAGCCATAGGTTTAGGGAGACAGTTGGCAACGGATCTTCCACTTTGGAAGATTGTCATATGGAGGAAGCAAAAGTTTGAGTGTCAAAACTCTCGAAGGATGGAAAGCAGGAATCAATGACAGCTGTTGATTTAGAGTGGAGTTATGTAGCGACAGATCATGAAGGTTTGAGATCGTGCGTGAAGGGAGAAGAGGTCATCGATTGGACAGTTGGCCAAAGAAAGGTAAAGATTCGTTAATAGTCATTGATTGAGAAGTAGCGCCGAGAGGTTGAAGATCAATGGTGGGGAAGAATTGCGGGGCTAGGACAAGCTCGGAAGATAAGATTTCTTGAGCGGGCCACAATTTCAATCACTGTTTCGACGAAGGGATATGTGGCAGCTGGAGGTGAATTGCAGGGTGAAAAGAGGGTTGGTCTTAACCACTCTTTTCCACGCCCGCAATCGCATAGTTCCTCAAGGTTATAGCCCAGGGACATATTGAAGGAAGGGGCTAGTGTAAACGAGCTAGCATCCGAAAATTGAAGAGCGCCAGAACACGCAGATAGAGGGTGCAGGTATTCACAGGGCCTGTGCCTAAAGAGGAAAAAGGGACCTGTGTAGATTTGTTTTGGGTTCGATTAGGAGCCCGAAGATTCGATCCGACTTAGAAGAAGGAAAGATCTAGAGACTGGGAGGTCGCATAGCCCCAAGAGGGAAGGGGGTCTGCACCAAGCGCACTCTCAGATCAGTGCACCGGCATGTCAGCACGCTGGGATGAGCCACATTGTAGATAGTTGTAACAAATTGGAACTGTGATGTAACAAATTCATGTTATAATATATATGAGTGAGACCAAGAGTGCTAGGGTTGGTTTACGTTAAGGTTGGCTATTGTATGCTAGGATGTTGTAAGGAGGAAAAGGAAATCAGAGCTTGAAGCCCTTTATGGGTATTGTAGGAGAAATAAGGAGACTGCATGACTTATCATATGGAATGTAATGGTAATGAGTATGATGTGGTTCTCCCTCTCATATTTTGATTGTCTCTTGTGTATGAATAGCTTAAATGCTTTATGGTTGAGTTATGGCATATTCTATTTTCTTGAATCATTTACGTTTGTCTTTTTAATGTCTGTTAGTGTCTCAGGTGAGGCCTTACCCTTCATAAGGGTATTGAAAGTGCCAATAACAATGGACTATTATTGTCTCATGTGGGGAACCTAGGTTCTATTAATAATAGTGCCAACAATTGGTTTAGTTGTCGGGATGGAATGAATTCCTACAAAAGAAAACACGGTATGTTGTGGAAACCCTCACAACAGGAGATACAAAATTAGATTATGGAAAAGGAGATCGAGTTTACACACAGAGAAAAAAAAAATATGCATATCAACCTAGATTGGTGTAAGGACAAGTATATCTATTCTAATAAGCATGAAATTTTCTTTGTTGAATTTCCTAGTTTATTGCAAGAATGGATAAAAAGACAAGTAGAAATCAATACTCTATGCCACTCTCAAGAACCTATAATTTGGGACCAAAAAACAATTGAAAGACTTAAGGGACTGGATAACCAGTGACACGTGCGATTGACTTTTGTTTAGAGTGGATCAAGGAGGGATACATAGTTGATTTTTCTATTGAATATAGAACTTCTTTCAGTAGTCAACACAACTGAGAGGGGTTTTGAAGAAGTACCAAGGGGAAGGTTGTTGGAGTTAATACCGTTGTGGATTAAAATGTTGTTTGTGGAGAAAGGGTTGATCTAAATGATACCAGACATAATGGCAGAGTAAACCCTCACAATAGGGAGTTAGGGGAAACAAGAAGGTCAGATGAACTAGAGAAAACAAAGAAAGATGGATCTAGAGGAATAGATGAGAGCTAGGGAAGAAAGATACGAGAGAAGAAATGTATTATGAAAAGAAATCTAGAAAGTTCAATTGAACGGTCCGAGGAAGAGGGAAGAAGACATACTGTAAATAATTAGTGGAGTAGGAGTTATCACGAGAAAGGAAGCGTGTGTTGAAGGCGAGGTACTAGAGGAGTGTGTCAAGCAAGGAGAGGTGCAATAAGGGTGCTATTGAGATAGAGGATGATAGAGTATGAGAACATAAAGTTGAGTCCCAATGGAAATTCTGAAGAGAAGATATTGATTTAGATAGAGATAATAGTAGTACTTCAGATACAGATTATGCCTTGAGCTAAACTGAGGATGATTCTATAAAAAGTGAGGATACCTTGACAATAGAAAAAATATTAGCACAAATGAAATTAGAGGAATTCCTAGATTCAATGAGGAAGTAAGAGAAAATGAGTTGGGATCAATTAGAACCACAATATGTGTGCAGTTCATCATCAAAAGAAGAAATTTCAATAGAAATGGGGGTTAGATACATAATTCAACAGACAATAGGAGTAGTGACAACAAACAAAAGTAGAACAGAAGCAAGAAATTCGAATTTGACAATGGAAGGAACAACAATTGATACAATTATTAGACTTCCTATGTTCCATGGAACTAGGAAGGATGATGTAGAGAAACACTAGTTCATGTGTGAAGCTATATGGACGATGAATAAAATCACAAATGAAGGACAAGATATTGTGTAGCTGGAAACCATTTTCAGAGATAGAGCTTTATAACAACACATGAAGCCACAAAAGTAGTGTACCAGTAGGATAGACCAGAGGTCTAGATGAGATAAAGAATGACTTGATTAAGGAGTTCTAGAAGCCCAAGTTTGAACACCAATGCATTGCAAAGCTATAGGATATCAAATAGAAAGTGGGAGAAACAATATGGGACTACAATCAAAGATTTAAAGATTTGGTGGGCAAATTGACATTCCAGATTTAGGATGTCCAACATAGAGAATGGTTCATTGCAGGATTTCTTCTCCATACCATAATTCCCCTTTCTCAGTAGAAGATATCCACATAGGCAGAAGCCTTAGAGAATGTTGTGTGCCTTCAATCTACAGTGGAATGTGTTAAGTCAAACTTAGGTGTAGCGTAGGTTCAAAATCAATTGGCTACTTTGACTTGTTAGTTGCAGAAAATGGCCAATGGTAAAATTGTGAGGAAGAATGTATGGTATACCTTGTGCAGAATAGATGGTCACCATAGAAATTAATGTTTGGTATTGGGTAATTACACTATGACTGGTGTGCCAAATCCATTTTCGAAAAGAATAAATCCTGAATGATGTGAAATTTGTAAGCAGTGAGAAAATGAATTGCCTCGGTGCCCATGTTGCAAAAGTATTAGATGACCACCAACACACCTTTCTGTGAGTTTTGAAAATATATGGGGCATGATGTAAATAATTGTAGGTCTCATTGCAATTTATGAAGGAGCATACCATGGATAAATATAGGGTGCAAGGGTCTGTTAGCACAAAATTCCTCACTTGCAAGAATGTGAATAAATTATGATTTAGAAAGCTAGAAATTCGTGCAACTCTAGGAGAAGATGCCCTAAGTGTCACTGGAAAAAAACTCCTCTCCATTTGGGCTAGTGCGTGCCAACCTTAGGGAGGTGTCCCTAGTGTTTTGTATGTGCTATCTTCCCTGTAAATCTACAAAATAAACTCAAAAATATGCACACAATATGACCTTTGACTAGTGATTAAGATACCAAAGGGGTAAGTTGTATAATTTTTAAATTAAAGTGGTAGAATTCCCTGCAACATCATATTTAAGAAGTATGGAAAAAAAGAGAAAGAAATCACAATTAAATGGTTGAATAAGACCAAAACAAAAGGATAACAGCTTCTAAACGATGCATAAATTCCAAAAACAATACCAACAATATTTGAGAGCTTGATACAAGCATAACAAAGTTTTATTCGTGACCTTGCCAAAAGACTAGATGCACCATAGAAAACAAGTACAAGAACTGGTATAGTGATGAACCCTGCACAAAGACTAGAAGCTAGAGAGTATAAGAGAGAATGATATAGAGTTTGTTGTTGTTGTTACCGAAGAAATCGACCAAGAACCAATAGAGAACCCTCAATATATAGATCCTAGAGGGTGCACATCCCAATAATAGCTTCTTCTTCATGCAATGTGCACTAGAAGAAAGAGTGAGCTAGAGTAAGCATGTGCTCATGTGTAACTATTGAGATGATGATGAGAACATGTGTGAATGCTCTAAGTTAATTGAAGATCACTTGGGGATGAAGGATATGCGCATTAAAGGAGTGATGCGCTAAGAAATAGGGATATATGCACTTTAATTAGAGAGAGAGTGCACATGAGTGATAGGGAGGAATTTGCATGAGGAGAAGGAAGGACATTGCGCTAGAAAATAGGAGAAAATGCAAGGGAAAATAGGAGAATCCACTAGGAAATAGGAGATTAGAGCAAGGGAATAGGGAATTT
>ML788391.1:136132-147539 GCA_009831015.1 Picea engelmannii
CCTATATTATATACCACAGACCTCCATTTATATGCCAGTACCACCCTTTTGGCCTCATTTTGACATAATTAACATCTCCCTACCATTCAAAGGGGTCACCTAAGGTATATTTGAATCTCAAGCTATTTTTATGCACTTTAATGCTTTAAATTGGTATTGAAACTAATATCTCTTGGATTAGGTACCACTTCTATTTTTGGAACAGGATGTTGGTACCAGGTACCAACTCGTACCCGTGGAGGTACCAATGGGGCCGCTCAAGATCTGCGCGTTATGGTGTGCGTTATGGTTCGAATGGGAGGCAGAGAGCTCGCATGATAGCTGGAGTCATCGCCACAGGATGCTTGAAAGCCAATGATAAAACTGGGTCGATTATTCCTCATCGTTCACACTTCGTGACACTACGTGACACTACGTGTCACGAAGCTGTGAAGTACGTTTCAATTTGATTTCAAGAACTATTCTCGGATCGGGGATCCGTTTGTTTTACATACCTTTATTTTCGACTGTTATAGACAGAAGGATTGATATATAAACCCAGGATCACTTCTGAGAACGGGTTAGGTTATGTTGGACTATGTTATGCTGTGAACCTATGTTTGGAATATAGACTACTGTTGCGTTATGGTACCCGACTGTCTTATGATTTGAGTATTTCTTTCCTGAGTTAATGAAGCACGAAGTTTACACAGTGATCGTATAGAATGTTATAGTCAGCTTTGGTTACCACTTACAGCGTTTGTGCCGTTTGGTTGGGCCCGCCAAACTGGTGCAAGTCGCTGCTCTATTTTGCAATAGATTTAGTTTTATGTTGTCATAGATTTAATCCATTTCCGTGCTTTAGAACTTGCATACGAGGTAGCTTACGCTTGCAGATTTAGTTTTTTAGCACATTTGCATTTGTTTACATGAATGGTATATCTGCAGCTCATGGTGTGTAATTGATTTGGTTTCTCCAGAATCGTATCGTTCTCCAACAGAATCACTTCCCACACACTGTTATCTTTTATGTTGGTGAATATAAAACACATGATTGATGCCTGTAGGGTTTAAGAGTATGAACGTGGTATTCTTTAAGTTTTTCATTTTCAATTCGAATATAACTCAGAATTAGCATGCATTTTTCTTTGTTAGACAGTAGTTACCTTGCCTGCTTAGAATAGTTAGATTACAGTTAGAACGAAAGGAGCTCCTGGTACCAGTAGTTAGGATAGTACTCTGTTTTCCTGTAGACAAGAATTAGATTGATTTTTGCTACTCAGAATGAATGCATTTTCGACAATACTCTGTGTGTCCTGACTTAAACAGAAATGATGATGGCAGATGATTGGGCATAGAGGTAAAGTAATCTTGTGGAACCACACTTTTGGATAGAAATAGCAGCACCAGCATTTGAGTACAAGACTGTTTTTTTTTTGTTTATGACTTAATAGGAAATGCTCAGTTTCAAGTTAGTTATTAAAATTCAAGTTCTCAGAATAGGTGTGTGTTTTCTTCTTAGGATAGCATTCAGATAACGACTAGACGCTTGCCTGTACATATTGTGTATTAGCTCGAAGTTTACCAACCCTGGTTTGACAATTTAGTGTTTCAGGTCAATTAAAGCTTCAATTTAGCAGCCTGACAGGTATGTACTCACATATGTTTAATTTGTTAATCTTTAAAGGGTATTTGCAAGAGAAGGGATCTCCTACCATAGATCCAGAAGGATCTCAAGGTCCAACACATTCAGAAGAATAATGCAACCCAAGTTTGATTATTCTGATATGCATCTATTTGTTATAACATTATTTTGATCTAGGTTGCATGTTGAAGCTATGACCATCATACTAACCTTTGGTCAAAATTAAAGTCAAGGTATTAGATGGATTAAAGTTGAGATCATAGAATTTATTCTCTACCCAACCTTCTATCAAGATAGCATATTGTCCTAGTAAAAAATACAGGTTGAAGAAAGCACTTGTCATCTTGAGTGAATGAGACTTGGAAGAAAAGCAACACACACTCGTTCTTGAGGACAAGACTCCAGGTTCCAGGTTTGATTAATTAAGCTTATAAGATTCAAAATTACACATGACAAAGTTGATTACCACCCCTTTACAAGTAAACATTATAGTTGAGGTAGTAGTCTTTGTAAAGTATTATACTTGGTAGCATGTGAGCATATTGAGATAAATGCTTAATGTAACAGATACAACTAACATCTCCTCTAGGAGAAACTTCTTGTGTTGATCCCAGGTTACCATGGATGAATGTTTGATCATAATACTAGAAGAGTGATGACGTATTGTATTTCTTACTTTTGATTTTTGCTTTAGACAGGTCACAAGTGATAGCTCTAAAGGAGCTACTGTGATGATTATTCGTTTTTTTGTTTTATCTACTATTATCAAAAGAGTATTATTCTTGCTTGTTGTTTTGTTGACCTTGTTCAAGTCATAGGTGATAACCTTGAGGAATCCATAGTGAAGGTTGCATAAGGCAACATATTAGATGAGATATGAAGCAGACTATGTACATGACCATATACATTCATGTACCCAAAGAGCATAATTCCAAGCTAGATCCTTTAGGAAGAAAGGATACAATGAATCTTCAATAACATCTCTAGTAAGAGACAGATTGAGACAAGCAAAGACATTGTCCTTGAAGAAGAGATAGTTTTTCAAAGAACCAGAGAATCTCAGATGGAGATTGACAGTGAGACAATACCTTCTCCCCCTTCAACAATTCAGAAGGATACAGACATTACTTCAGGTTATCCAGGATCTTCAATTGATATGTTCAGAGATATTGTAGTAAGGCATAAAATGCCTACCTAGAGTCACTCTGCAAGAGGCAGAGAAACATACAAACCTCTCAAGGCACATTTTGAGAAAGAAAAAGAGATTTTTGAGCTATCCTTCAGTCATGAGCCACTTCATTCATGCTGAGACTCCTTGTCTTAGAGAAGCAACAAGAGAACCGGTATGGCAAGATGCCATAACAGAAGAATACATGTATATCTTAAAGAATGATGCATAAGATATTATTCAGGGACCAGAAAGGGAAGTTTGTGGTAAATTCCAAGTGGATCTATAAGATCAAGCATGCAACTGATGGAAGTATCAAGAAATACAAAACGAGATCTATAAACAAAGGTTTCTCATAAACAGAGGGAGTTGTCTATGATGAGACACTTGAGTCAGTGAATCGATACACTTCCATCTGTACTACCATCCATGGTTTGGAAACTATATCAGATAGATAGATTCTTGATGAGTTTGGATTTCAGCAAGAGTGTTGTTGATCCAAACCTATACAGTGTTGGTGACAAGAACTTGATCCCGGTGACTTATTCAGAAAGAGTTGTTGTTGGATACAAGTAATCCTTGACTTATGAAATCGAGATGAAGAATCTGAGTATGATGCACTACTTCTTGGGACAAGAAGTATGACAGAGGACCGATAAGATTTTCCCGAGTCAAGGAAAATATACAATGAAAATATTAAAGAAGTTCAGTATGAAAGAATACAAAATCCATCGTGATGGATTTAAAGAAGAAGATTGATGATGATTCAGACGAGACTGATCCACAACTGATTGGATCAAAAATGTATCTGGTTAACACTAGACTGGATTCATACCATGCAGTGAATGTGCCTAGTCATTTCATGAGTCAACCAAGACAGACTCACTAGACAACAATAAAACATGTATTGAGATATATACAAGGCACAGTTGGATATGGCCTGAGATATGCCTCAAGTGTGAAACTGAGTTTGCAGGGTATACCGATTCAGATTGAATAGAAAGTATAGTGGACCGAAAGAACACATCCATTTGATGTTCTATCGTGAAGTTTTCCATGGTTTCCCGATGCATCAGAAAATGAAACTATGTGGCCTTGAGTACCACAGAGGCAGAGTATATAAGCATCAAATGTGTGAAGAAATGTGGCTTCACAAGCTTCTAACTGATTTACTTGACCATGAGATGGATCCCATGATGATGATCAAAATCCATGAGTAAAATCTCCTTGAGAACCGAGTGTTCCCTGATGGATAGAAATACAATGAGATGAACCATCCTTATTTTAGATATATGATGCAGAGGAAAATCGTACACATGTAGTACCTTCCTACACATGAGCAGATTGCAGATATCTTCACCAAATTAACTTTGTGAAGAATGGATCCCTAGTTGAGAGGGAGTGTTGATAACTCCAGCTAAGACAAAATTCAAAATACATGCATGTGAGACTTGGCATGATAAAGAATGCCTT
This sequence comes from Picea engelmannii, assembly GCA_009831015.1. Classification (NCBI taxonomy): domain Eukaryota; kingdom Viridiplantae; phylum Streptophyta; class Pinopsida; order Pinales; family Pinaceae; genus Picea; species Picea engelmannii. The sequence continues at coordinate 140,398 of ML788391.1, forward strand.
CTTAGCTGAGAGGGAGTGCTGATGAATGTAGCTATGGGAGACATCCTCCAACTTACAAACCTGTGAGATGTGGAACATAACAACTATGTGAGTCTTTCTCTCAACTTACAAACCTGAGAGAAATCCCCTAAAAAGGGTTTGTAGTTCCTGCCTAAGACAGATCTAGGAACGTAGAGATGACCTCCTCCATGACGTGAGTGAGAAGAAATCCAGATGATTATCCAGTGGAAAAGTGATATGTTGAGTTAGGACATGCATGTGGCTGAGCACAAGGTGAACGTGTGAAATCCCAAAAGTGTTGGGCACATCGACATGTGAACAGAAATGAAGATGATGTGATAGCCTCCTCTGAGCAACAGAGTTGACTAGAAGAATCCAAATGATTCTCCTGTCGGTGGCAATGCGAAAGCAGATCTGTAGAGTGGACGTGCCTGTGGATGAGCACAAGTGAACATGTGAAGACCCAATTATTCTGTGTAATGCAGTGAATCAGAGCTATGACATCCCTATGGATGTGCCCCTAGTGGATGAGCACTAGTGGGTGTATCAGATCCTTTGCTACATACTGTTCAAGAGTCAAACCTACCTATAACCCTCATTGTTATGTAAAGGGTACAGGTCAGCCCCACCTTAATATGTTTAATAATAAATGTAAAAGATGATTAATATTAATATTAATATTAATTATTATAATAATAATAAATCATATAGTGACTTAGAGAGGTCGACCCTGTTGAGCCAATGGACGCCTTTGTTGATTGGTAAAGTCTAATATAAGTAAGGCATGACTCCCCATTGTGGAACCATATCTTCCTTGTGAGTTTGGAAATTTCAGCAAACACTTCTACTTGGCAAAAGGTGTGCACATCTCTTGGGTACTAGGGTTTCTAGGGCTTAAGCACCCTCTTGTGTGCTAAGTCATTCTTTGTGGTGAAAGGTATTTCTCTTGAAGAATATAGAAAAGGATTTGGTTGGGTTTTCTTCCTTTGTTGAGAAGGGTTTCCCATGATACTTCTTGTGTTCATGTGCATGGTGTTTCTTCTTGTGATCTTGGTTGCTGCAACATTCTTGTTTATGGTTAAGACATGATGAAATTGAAATGAACTRCATGCTTAACCTAATTCTTATGAAAAAGCAACAGGATGCACTTAAGAACTTGTTTGAGGCRAAGAATGAGAACCGAAAGATGGCCTTGAAGGCTAAGCTACATGATACCAAGATGGGTAAGGAGGAGAGTGTTTCTTCTTATACTACCTRAGTAGCTCAAGTGAAAGATSAGTTGGTTGTTGTTGGAGAGGTCATATCAAATTCTGAGTTAGTGAGGATATCCTTAAATGGCTTCCCCAAGGAATGGGAAGTCTTCGTGAAGAGTGTGGTGGGACATGAACATCTACCAGATTGGAGCAKAYTGTGGGTTGATTTCACTCAGGAGGAGATCCRGGAAGGATATCAGAGTAGTGAATAGAAGAAAGATGGAGATGATGAGAATGTTTCTCTTACTGCAAAGAGCAAGAAGAAAGGAAGTTCTGGAAAGGACTTGAGTAAAKTCATATGCTATTGTTGTAACTAGTTGGGGCATCTTGCCTCTCGTTGTCCTAAGAGGAAGAAGAAGAAGAAGAAGGAACCAGRGGGGCCTGAAACAACTGCTACACCAACCATGGAGGACTTTGATTCCAAGTACGAMATAGTTTTTTTTTTTGGTTACCCTAGTTTCTTGTGTYGACAACGAAGGATTTGAAGGTGATRTCAGATGGATTGTGGATAGTGGAGCCTCTTGCCACATGACGAGAATCTGACAAGTATTCCTTAATATCACAGAGACTGGTCCTGACTGRCAGGTGGTAAATGAAGGTGGTATGGCATGAGATGTATGTGGAGTTGGGAGTGTTAGATTCCAACTCGAGCATGGGGGACTCCTGGAGCTTGATGGAKTTCTCTTTGTTCCAGGGTTGAGGGTTAAATTTCTCTTGGTCTCAGACTTGGAGGATGTAGGATATTGCATATTSTTCAAGAGGGAACATGTCATTATCTACAGGGAGGGAGTAGACTCAGTGGAGCTGCAGCTGATCGGTAATCGGGTGGAAAGGTTGTATATGTTGCGAGGACAACCTTTAGTGTATGATTCAACRTCAGATGAGGAGCATGAGGAGGCTCTTRAGACTGCGATGRYGCCAAGGATTCAGTATTGCATTCCKAGGGAAGATAGTGAGTCTCTTCTGAGCACTGGCAGGAGGCTAAGCCAGTGTGATCAAACCAATGCTCAGGATGAAGTGGATTCTCCTAGGAGTTCAGGGTTCCAGGTAGTTKCTAGGAGAATATMTTCTAGTTCAAGTTATGTGYAGGTGTTGAGGATGGCTCCAGGTTCAGAGGGAGCTCCTACTGAGCACAGTGTGATGGAAACAAATGATAGTGATGSCAGTGATTACTTCCCTCACTAAKAGGGAGTGTTATCTTTTTAGCTCGGGAGGTACTCCACATGTTTTGTMTTGAATGCAGATGTAACCTTATGTTGACACTACTAGGCACTTAACTTTGTAATGGGTTTTTATAAAGTTGTTATAAAGTGGTTTTTTTATTAAAGTGACTTTTTAATAAAGTGTACCTTCTAATTTTAAAGTAACTTTATTTCATAAAGTGCACTTATGTAATAAAGTGAAATTACTTTAATATTTTAAGTGATTCATTTTGGAGGAATGGATCGTGACCCTTGATTTTGAAAAAGGCAAGATTAGATCTTGGCCTTTGGATTTAGTGTTGGGGAAGGTGAAAAGACACTTTGGAGGGAAAAGGTCATTTTCAAATTTACAAAATAATGCATTGGGTAGTGTGCAAGACACAACAAGTGAAGGAGATTGAGAGAGATTTTCCGAGAGAGATTGAGAGAGGAAAGTGAGCAGCTTGGTACGCACATTTCCCAAGACAAAGTGGGCACAAATCCCAAGGAAAATTTTCCATGTGAGCATTGATCTCATTTTTTGATGTTCGGTCGTACTGTACAGATCCATACAGTTTGTACAATAAGGAGAGAGGGCACGATTTTCGAGGCAACTTCTTGGCACGAAAATCAAGGTTGTTTAGTGTGTTTTCTTGTTATTGTTGGGTCGTGTTGTGCAGACCGTACAACATACTGTTGGTATGGTTTTCTAGGCACTATTTTTGAGGAGGCCATACAACTATACAGATTTGGGCACGAATTTCAAGACAAAATTTTGTCGGGGATAATTTGGTGCTGTGAGGTATTTTTCTTGGCTGGAAATTGTGAGTTTGCTGCTGATATGTACTTTCCTGAAGCTGAATAATAAAATCTCTCTCTGTCTCTCTCTCTCTCTCTCTCTCTCTCTCTCTCTCTCTCTCTCTCTCTCGTTGGGTTTCCCCGCATTGGGGTTTTCCCTCACATTTGCCTAAATTTCTAAGTTTTTCATGGGTTATTGAATGTTGCCCATTGTGTTATTTCCGCTGCATATTTGCTTAGCAATGTGTATTTCTGCTTATGGAAATTTCTGAATGTGTTTTTGAGACATTTCAGAAGTTCATGCAAGACAGTTATCTCTAGGTTGCTAAGTGTTTGACAGAATATTAGCTTTTTGATTTTTGTCATTAAAATTTATAACAACAACACCACCACCACAACCCTAGCCCTAGGGTGATGTCAAGCTCCTCAAAGGTGATGTTTTAGCCTCAAGAGAAAATTGTTGGGCTAGCAAAGGATTGGGTTAGATCCTTCATGGTGTCTCACCAGGCCTCCAAAGAGTAGAATCATTGTCCAGTGCATGGGCCATGGTATCCAACCTGTGGGCTTCAAGCCACAAGGAAGCCCAAGCTAGGCTTGTTCTTCCAAATTTGTCCACCAACTAGGTCCTGCAAAGACAATGATAAGTAGATCAAGTCAATAAAAGAGTCATCTAAGCATGTACATCCAAAACTACCTCATCAAAATAAACAAGTTCTCAAAGACCCTATACAATTTGCCAAGTTTATGTATGGGAGGGTTGACAAAGCGACCCATTGGGTGAATCATACCTCAAGTTTAGGAGTGTTTCCCAAGTGGGCCCCTCTCTAAGACATGTGGAAAAAGTGACATGGATGGGGGCAAGACTCTTGGGCATGGGTTTCATGACATACAAGAGATCGTAGTATCTCATTTATGGGTGCCTTTGTAGAGGGTGTGTTGCACCTTCGTTTTCAATGCATCCTTTTTCCAAACCCATTTATTTCCTTTTGTTTCTTTAAGATGTTTCCAATTTTAAGCCAAGGTGGTGCTTCTACTTAAGCATGAAAAACAATGCCCACCTTGACTCTACCATGGTCACATTATGCTTCCCCAAGTTGAAGACAGTGTGTGGGGCTTCTACCTAAGCTTGAAAAACATTGCCCACGCATGCTTCACTTTGGTTGGAATTTTGTATTAGTTATTTTTCAAGGGTCCCATCAATTTCGTATGAGAGACTTTTCATTTTCCTCGAGATCCATGGGCGAGCATCTAGAAGGTTCATAATTGGATTTTATCCTTTTCCAGCTACAAAGCTCTGGGCCTTCAACCTCTTCTTCCCATGAAATGAGGGACAATCCCTTCTTGGGTCAGTATACCTGAAAATCCCAAAAGGTAAGGAGATGAGGGGATGAAGTGTGGAAAGTGACAAGTATTGTCGGGAATGGCATGATGACTCATCAGAACACCTACCAATAGAAAACCTATCCCTAAGGGTGACCCACTTACTAGAGCGTAATGTCAACCACCAAGGTGAAATAAGGCAAAGAGCATAATTTTCAAGCAGGCATTACATAATCAAAAGCAGTTTAAAATGAAATAAACTCAAATGCCTCAAATATTGAAATGACACTCACCATAATACTTGGCTTGTACCTCATGGAGCAAGACCCAATGTCTTCTGGAAGCAAGATGATGTGGTGGATACCCTCATGATGAACCTGGAACTGTGGTGGCGAGGCAGGTCTCTGTCTGTGCAAGTGGACAATGTTGGTCAAACTGTCTCTTGGTACTCCATGCCTGCAACCTGAGGGCCTCGAGACATCATCTCCTTAGTTATCCCTAGGAATTGGAGATAACAAGGCTAATGGGCCTTAAGTTACAAGCACAACCTAACACTATGAAAGATGTACTGAAGTCAAACACTGACAAGGATCATTCAACTAGGGCCTAATGATAATCAACCTTTTCAAATGTGAAATGAACACCAATGAGGCTAACGACCATCAAGGTGCTCCACTTCTGGATCACCCCCAGATGATGTGTCGAAGTCGATGCAGGATGACCTATTGAAAGGAAAAGAAATGATGAAAGTCCTTTCCCTCGGCACAAAGTGATAAATCAAGAAGATATAGGATGTATGGTACCATATCCCTACCGCCGAATGAGGGGAATGATTGACTCATAACATATGACTCAAATGGAAAGAAACGAAGAGACGAAACATAAGATGACTCAAGACACTCCTACGTCTCTTCAACTCTATCCTTCCTATGGACTCAAATGCTTTGGAATATCAACAAACTAACCCTCATCCTGACTCACTCTAGATATAAGATGGTAGAAAGACTCAACAAATGTATGATACGACACTCAGAGCTTTGACCCAAAATTTCAAAAGGTGGACAACAATTATTGGGAAACTAAGACCATCCTTATGTGAGGCACAACTACATCAAAAGATATGACCACATATTGATATAATAAGGAAAAAATTAGCGACTCTTACCTTAGGGTTGAAAGCAGATGAATTAAAAGAAGAATCTGCAAAACAAAAGAGTTACTTTGTTGTCGTAATGCATAAAAATCACCTCCTTTCTTCATTGGAGGTTAGTCAACGATGGAATAATTAATCGACATGCTTTAATGACCAATGTAACCATGCAACTAAGTGACCGATTAGACAATAAAGATCAACATAGTCAACCCTCCAGCGCATCCAATCATGAAGTCTCATAAGTTGAAAAGATGCCTTGGTGTACCTGCCACTAAAGAAATTGTTGAAGGTTGTTGGTTGGAATTTGGAACATGGTAATTCAACAATAATGACCATGAAAGCATGAGAGCCAAAACTCTTAGAATATGACTGTTGAAACATGTCCATCATTCTTAGCTCAACTGGATCATCATTAATCATGATATCCAAGTAATGATCAGTCAAAGGATCTTCTTGAAGAACAAAATCTAAATGTGGGATCATAGGAAAATTGTAAGGAATATCATCTTCTGGTTGAACCAAAAGTTTCTCCCCCTGTCGCAATAGTAGTTTATCAAATTGTTCTTGAACCACTGTTGGTATATGTAAGGATGAAGTCTCTTTCTAATTGAATTATACATGTTGACTTGTGATTCTTCCTGCCATACTTTATCATCATTAATGCAACACACTTGAAAACTCAACGTTTCATCCTCATCTTCATGGAACTTTGCAGATGACTCAAGTGGTGCAACTACTAGTTCATGAGCATCCAAGCATGAATCATTATCTTTATTTTTATCACCAGGACCTTGGTAAGATGCAATTTGTTGATCAATATGTTCTTTTTCAATAACAAGGAATTCGATAGATGGTTGAATATCATGGAATGGTGTCACCTTCACTAGTTGATCAAGAACATGGATCGAAGGAAACTTATAGGTTGCAAGGATATTTATTTCTAACTTGATAGCAACAACTTGGGCCTCCTCCAGATTGTGAAGAGATTTCTATTGATGTCTTGTAGCATCGGGGAGGTATTCTCACATTGGCCTTGGTGTCAGGCATGTGGGAATATTTGTTGGCACTCACATTGGATTTTTATTTTGTGAAAACCACTTTTATGTAGAGTTGGGGCTTGGAATTGTTATTGTTGGGGCTTGGCACCCACTTGGAGGAATAAACAATTCTAATTTAATGTTGAGTTTAGAAGGGACTCCTAAACTCATTCTTAAACTCCTATAAAAGGAGAGGCAATGTGAGGAGGCACCACACATCTTGTTTTGTCATCATGGTGTTGGCATCAGTGAGTGAACACTCTTGCCAAGGAGATTGGGGTTGCAAATTTCAGCAAGGAAATTCTTCACTTTGGAAAATATGTCCTAGGGTTTTTGTTCTTCTTTTATGATTTTTTCTTCCAAGAGAGAGAGGTTGCACATGTGGTTCACACGTGTGAGG
>ML788391.1:152947-193791 GCA_009831015.1 Picea engelmannii
TGTGTTGTCGAACAATAAATTCAAATCATAATCATATTAAACATCCATATCTTCTACATCACTTGAGTTTGAATTATCTACATTACCTCCATCTTGTTTTGAGGACAAACAGGTTCATGTCTTCCCGACCTCATCAGGATGAACACTTTCAATTGTTTTAGTGAGCCATTTTGGTGGACCTTTCTGAGATGGTCCAAGTTTCTCAATTGATTAAGATAGTGTTCAGTTCTCATCATCCCACTAATTTTGGGGTTCAAATGAAGTGGCGGGAACTTCTTCAAGTGGTGGAGATGTTGCTACAAAAGGAGATTCCAAAGATTGACCCAAGATATGGATTCTCCCTTCAAGATGTGGAATGTCATCATCATATTCATGATATGTCTTTACACGAGTGAATATGTCTAGATGACCAAGATGCCTCTCAACAGTTTCTTCTTTCTTGGTTGATTCAAGAAAGATCACATCTCTGGAAAGGATGAAATTCTCATTTGTCTCATCGTAAATATGATACCCCTTGGTGGTATTTGAGTACCCCAAGAAGGTGCACTTCTGACTCCTCGCATCAAGCTTGCTTCTTTGTTCCTTAAGAATCAAGGCATAGCTGGTGGAACCAAAGACCCTAAGATGACTCACTGAAGGAATGTGGTCATACCACATTTCATATGGAGTCTTGTTTTTAAGAGCATGAGATGGACACCTATTTTTGACATAAATTGCACATAGAACTACATCATCCCAAAACATCAATTTAACATTCTTGAAAAACATCATGGAACTAACCATATTTAGGAGTGTTGTGTTCATTCGTTCAGCTACATTTTGTTGAGGATTGTATGGAACTGTCATTTGATGTTTGATCCCATGTTGGAGAAGGTAACTTTCAAATTCATTAGATGTATATTCTCTTCCATTATTAGTGAGAAGAGAGCCAAGATGAGACTTAGCTTCATTTTGAATCCATACATGAAAATTTTTAAATGTTTCAAAATCTCTTGACTTATCTTTCAGCAAATACACCCAACACATTCTGGTGTAATCATCAATAAAGGTCATGACATATTTGTTTCCATTTGCAGAAGGAACAGGCATAGGGCCACACAAATTATAATGAATCAGTTCAAGTTTTCTACATGCTTTGGAAGTGGAATCATGGAAAGGTTGTTTGCTATGCTTTCCAAGAATACAAGCATCACATTGTTTCAATTTTCTAGGAATGGTGGGCAGACTAGAAACAACATTCTTTCTTACTAAACTAAGACTGTCATAATTAATATGTCCAAATCTATCATTCCAAAAAAGACTAAATGGAATTATACCCAAGTCATGATGAGAGAGGTATGCAACAGTGTGTGTATGGGCAAATGTCCCATTCAACTTCAATAGTCTTCCATCTTCTATTTCGGTCATAAAAAGCATGTTATCAAAATCCTTCCTTATCTCAACTTTGCCACCGATCATATGAATAGAGTGGCCTTGCTATATGATGTGCACAAGGGACAACAAGTTTTGGGAATAGAGTACATTGTGCAGAAGAAAATCCAGGAGTCCAGGCAACTTAAGCCCGATGGTTCCCATTCCCGAAGGTTTGAGACTTGATCTATTTTCAAATTACACTACGCCATCTACATTGTCATCAACATCTTTGAAGAAATATCTTCGAAATTTCATGTGAGAGGTCGTGCCTGTGTCAAGAAATCATGCATCTCCCCAAGAAGAAAATGAAGTATTAAAGAGATCTTCAATTACTCCTATATTGCAATAGGCAACAACACAATGTACAAGTGCTTTACCTTTCGTTAGTTCTGAGGTTCTCTCTCTATATTCTTTGATCTTCTACCATGGAACTCTGCATTCATAGGCTTTATGTAACCTGTTCATTCTGCAGTGGGTACAATGAAGGTCAATTTTTTCTTGGGGATTATGCCAACCCCCTTTTCCCTTGAGCTTATTCATTCTGTGTCTTCTCTTATTGCCTCTATGTTGTCCAGAGACAGTGGCAAGAGAATGCATTTTCTTCTACTATCACGAACACGTTAGCAAATAAAGTCCAATAAAAATTGTCTTGCTACTGCACCAAGCAACGATTGGAATGAAGGACTACTCACTCAAGTTTAATCAAGGTACTCTCGGACCCTTACAAAGGAAGGGACTGATATCGCTCCAACTGAATGAAAGGTTATCAATACTAATGTAAGTGAAGGGAAATTGCAACAAAATGAAGAATGAGGCGATTTGACTATCCAAGTTTTATTGAACAAGAAGCGATATGGATATCATGAATGAATATACCAACGAAAAGATTTATTGAAAAAGCAACAATAAGGATATAATGAATGAATATATTGGCTATCGATATAATGAATGAGTATACCGGCTAGCGATATAATGAATGAACATACCAACTAGCGATATAATTTTCTACACATAGTCTAACCCTAAACCTAACTACTCAAGTTTTTTGCTGCAAAAGAGGTGTCGTTGACCAGATGCACCATGGGTCGATTGATTCTAACATGGATGTAGATGGTTTGAATAGAAATAAGACCTTTTTTAAGGGATATGCCAGTGATATGCAATAGAGAGATATACCAACGAATATACATAGATATAACAACAAATATACCAATGATAAACAAATATCAAAGAAGGGAGATATATCAGCGATAATGTATAATAGACCAGCTATAATGTATACCAGCGACAAGGAATGGCTTCGAGCAGTGAAAAATCATTCATGCATTATGCCTCCCTCTGTTTATTGCAGAGCATGAACCTAATCTCAACATGACTCTGGCAGGTGAAGCGCCCTCGACTTGACCTCGATTCTTCATTGTGTTGCCTCACAAAATCAGAACACAGAGATATCATGCGATACCAACACGTGGATATACTATCAAGCAGGGAGAAACTTAGATTTGAAAAAAATTAGGGTTTCAAGTGTGTTGGGAAGAAAATAAGTCGAATGGTGCCATGCAACGATGTGGACGTGATTTCGATGAAACTGTGAGGAAGTATTTCGGTCGATGGTTGATTGAGAATGTTAGTGCTGTAATGAGGAATCAATACATCATGAGGAAGCGTTATCAATGCCAAGGTTTGATTGAGTGAAACTCACATAGGGTTAGGGTTTAGCGCGTCGGTTTCACCACAGAGTGGGCAATCAAATATTCTACAAAAGAGAGTTGCAGTCACAGAGAATAAACTAGAGAATGGGGTAGAGAGACTGGCAGGCCAATAGAGGGAATCTATTCGTGGAGTTGGTTGGGCTCTGATACCACTGTCAGGCCAAGCATTAGGCAGGAAAATAACTCCACGAGATGATTCTGATATTAACAAGAAGCTCAATAAATACACAAACAATGCAACCATTGGCATTCCCAACATATGACTCTTCCTATCACCTATGATTGTTCATATTTACATTTATGTGACAAGTGACATATCCACGAGGGATTACGTGTCCAACAGTAAGTTGGAAGATTTTCCAGAATTTTGTTGAAGAGGACTGGTTTTGTCCTCAGTATTCTCAATATGAAAATTTTACTGAACATAAATTTGTGTCTCTTGTGTATGGATGATTTCTCTCTGATCTTTTTTCTTTCGCTATAATTTTCTATCATAATTTCAATGTAGAATTATTTAGTGATAACAACTCTAATTTACTGTTTGAGGTCACTTGGAAGGAATTTTCAGATCTAAAATTGAATGCTTAAAAAATTGACATGGTATCAGAGCACAGGCTCTAGAGAGAGAAGTTCATATTCTTGAGACACAAGTTGCTATAGATTTGTGTTCTTGATGGGACACAATGGTGGGCACTCTTAGAGTTGAGGATAGGTTAGAGGGGGCCACAAATTTCCAGGCCTAGAAGGATAGGATTCTTTTTCTCTTGGAAGAGAATGATTTCAAAGAATACATTGAGGAGGTGTTTCTAGATCCCAATGATGCACAGGAATTGGAAGCTCATAAGAAGAGGGAAGTGAAGGCCAAGCGAGTGTTCTTGGGTTCTGTGAAGGATCACTTGATTCCTCATATTTCTGAGAAGAAGACAGTGAAGGAGATGTGTGATGTTTTGGTGGGCTTTTACCAAAGTGGGAATACAAACCAGAATATTATTTTGAGGCATAAGCTACTATCTGTTGAGATGTCCAAATCAGATACAATTTCTAGCTACCTCATGAGGATCACCCAAATTCATGATCAGATTGTAGCAATTGGTGCGATAGTTGATGACACAGAATTGGTGAATGTGGCATTAAATGGTTTTCCCAGGTCTTGGGAACTATTTGTGCACGGGAGATGTTGCCACCATTTGACAGAATTTGGATCGATTGTATCTAGGAGGAGGCTCAAATAGAGTCCAGGAACAAGCATAGAGGTATTGATGATGAGAACCATGCCCTAGTTTCTTATGCTAGGAAAGGCAATGGTAGAGGTTCTAGGAAGGAGAACACAAGGAGAGAGGCATCTCTAGAGCAATGGAAGAAGAAGGACCTTAGCAAGGTCAAGTGGTTTGCTTTTCATAAGCATGGCCATTATGATTCACAGTGTCCACAATGGAAGAAAGGGAGAGGAAATCAACAAGCATCATCAACAGAGGTGGATGAGGTTGAAAATAGGCTTCAGAGGGAGTTCTTATTGGTCTCTTCCCTTTATGGTACAATTTCTGGTAGTGGGACTTGGTTGGTGGATAGTGGAGCTTGTTGTCATATGAGATGATCACAGGAGTCACTCGCCAGTTTGTCAGAGCAGGACTCAATATTGTAGGTGGATCTTGGTGATAATGCCAAGTATGCAATCAACGAAGTTGGGACAACTTCGTTTTAGCTGGAGTCCAAGAAGCCTCTCAGGATGAGTGATGCATTGTATGTGTCAAGGTTTAAAAAGACCCTAGTTTCTATCTCAGCTATGGAGGATAGAGGGTATGCATTGGCATTCTTTGATGGACAGGTTCTTGCATGGCTGAGAGGATCGAGCATTATTGGTGTTCGTGATGGTGGCCTTTACAGGTTGATAGGATACCCAGCCCAGACCTTGGTACATGACAGTGATAGTCTATGCAAGCTTTGGCACAGGAGATTGGGACACTTGCATTACAAGGCTTTGCTAATGTTGAGGAGGATGGTTACAGGTCTTCCAAAGTTTGGAGCAGAGCACTAAGGTGTATGCAGGGGTTGTGCACTTGACAAGAATTCCAACGCTGCTTTTTCGAGTAGTGATAGTAGGTCCACGAGGATCTTGGATCTAGCACGTTCAGATGTGTGTGGACTGATGTCAGTTCCATATTCTAGTGGTTACTTGTACTATGTGACCTTCATTGATGATTATTCTATGAGGACATGGATCTTCTTCATGAAGATGAAGCATGAGGTCTTCAGTCGATTCAAGTATTTCAAGGATCTGGTGGAGAATTAGACAAGAAAGAAGATTAAGGTCTTATGGTCATATAAAGGATGTGTGTATACCCCCAACAACTTCAACGATTTCTTCAAGGAATCAGGGATCAAGAAGGAGCTGACAGTGCCTTTCAACCCACAATCGAATGGTGTTGCGGAAAGGAAGAATTGGACCATAGTTGAGGCTGTCAGGGAGATGTTGCATGACCAAGATCTACCTATGTTTCTTTGGGAAAAGGTGTGTAACATGACAATCTATGTTCAGAATAGGAGTCGTCACAGGATCTTGAAAGACAGGACTCCTAAGGAGGCATTCACAGGAGTGGGACCAGAGATAACACATTTTAGGATCTTTAGTTGTCCAGTTTACATCCATGTTCCTAACGATAAGAGGACAAAGTTAGAACCTTCTGGGAGGAAGGGCGTGTTTTTGGGATACAACCCAGCGAGACTTTGAAGGCCTATCTGATCTACATTCCATGACAGAGGCAAATTGAGGTTAGTCGAGATGTCAAGTTTGAGGAGGAGTTGGATTTTAGGAGGTCCCAAGAGACCACAACAGAGACAAATTGTGAGGAGAAAGAGGATCTAAAGGTTGAGGAGAGTATAGGTCCATCCAGTATGGGGGTTTAGCCTTTAGACCATGAAGGGGAATTAGAGTCAATGGATCCACTGGACCCTCCTAATGATGAGGACACAAGGCCTAGATGGCTTCATGATACCTTGAGAGATGCAGAGAGGCATGCAACACCCAGGGGAACTTTCAAGGAGAGCAAGCCACCCAAAGGTTTTCAATCTATGTGGTGCTTATGAGTAGCATCATTGATTTTGAGCCTTCCATTTTTTAGGAGGCAACAAGGAAACAGGTTTGGAAGGATGCCATGATGGAAGAGTATCAATCCATCATGAAGAGTGATGTGTGGGACATAGTTCCAAGACCAAAGGGGAAGTCTGTGGTGACTTCCAAGTGGATCTATAAAATCAAGAATACTACATATGGTAGCAAAAAGAAGTACAAGGAGAGGTTTGTGGCGAGAGGGGTCTCCTAGAAAGAAGGAGTGGACTATGAGGATACTTTTTCTCCAATTACCATGTATACTTCTATCAAGGTTGTTATTTCTCTTGCTTCAGTTATGAGGTGGAGGATACACTAGATGGATGAGAAGATGACATTTCTCAATGGTGTGATTGAGGAGGTGTACATAGAGAAACTTCATGGCTTTGAGGCACATGGGAAGGAGTCTCATGTTTGCAAGTTGAATAAATATTTGTACAGACTCAAGCAGGCACCCAGGGCATGGTACTCAAAGATCGACATGTATTTGCAGAGTATGGGCTTCACCAAGAGAGAAGAGGATCCCAACCTATATCTCATATAGGTTGGTAAGGATCCTCTTGTATTGGAGTTGTATGTTGATGATATGTTCCTCATGGGAGTAGAGAAGCTCATTTCCAGTTGTAAGAGGGATTTGGATTCAGAGTTCGAGATGAAGGATATTGGATTGATGCATTAATTCTTGGGATCAGAGGTGTGGCAGTAGTCGGGCGAGATCTTTGTTGGATAGGGGAAGTATGCAGTTTAAATATTGAGGAGATTCAAGATGATGGACTGCAAATCCATGACTACACCTATGATCACCAATCTGGAGAAGTTGGGGGCTTCGAATTCATAATTGGTGGATCCCACAATGTATAGCCAATTGATTGGTTCATTGATGTATCTGGTCAACACTAGGCCGAATATTTTCTTTGTTGTCAACACCTTGATCCAATTCATGGTTGAGTCGAGGTAGGTGCAATGGTTAGTAGTGATGCACGTGCTCAAATACCTTTGGGGTACAATTGGTTTTGGTTTGAGATATGTCAGGGGTGATGGACTGAGGCTGCATGGATATTCAAACTCAGATTAGGTAGGTAGTGCAATTGACAAGAAGAGCACTTATGGTGGTTGTTTCAACCTAGGATCAACAGTGGTTTCTTGGTTGAGCAGGAAACAAATATCTGTGGAACTCAGTTCAACAAAGGTAGAGTATATGGCATCTAGTTTGGTGATTTTTGAGGCTATTTGGCTTCACAAGCTTCTTTCAAGGTTATCTAGTCAAGTGTTGGAGCCTACGATGATTTACAACGACAATATAAGTTGTGTCAAACTCTCAGAGAATTTAGTGTTTCATGATAGATCGAAACACATTGAGATCATATACCACATCATCAGAGACAGAGTGCAGAAGGCAGTTGTGAAGCTCCATCACATTTCCATAGATGAGCAAATTGCAGATATTCTCACCAAACCCCTAGTGAAGGGGAAGTTTTTCTATTTCAAAGACAAGCTAGGAGTGGTGGAGAATACCTCCCTTGCTAAGAGGGAGTGTTGATGTTTTGTAGCATCGGGGAGGTTTTCTCACATTGGCCTTGGTGTCGTGCATGTAGAAATCTTTGTTGACACTCACTTTGCATTTGTATTTTGTGAAAACCCCTTTTATGTAGATCTGGGGCTTGGAATTGTTATTATTGGGGTTTGGCACCCACTTGGAGGAAGAAATGATCCTAATTTAATGTTGAGTTTAGAAGGGGCTCCTAAACTCACTCTTAAATTCCTATAAAATGAGAGGAAAAGTGAGGAGGCATCACACATCTTATTTTGTCATCATGGTGTTGGCATGAGTGAGTGAGCACTCTTGAAAAGAAAATTGGGGTTGCAAATTTCAGCAAGAAAATTCTTCACTTTGGCAAATTTGTCCAAGGGTTTTTGTTCTTTTATGATTTTTTCTGCCAAGAGAAAGAAGTCGCACATGTGAGGAAAAGGAGCAATAGAATATGTTGTAGATGTGAGCCGTATAGGTTGTACGACATGTGTGGACCGTACAGTAGCAAAAACAACCGCACGTGTGGATTGTACAGTGCATTCAATGCAAGTCATACCGCACATGTGGGTCTATACAGCAGCCAGACTGTACAACTGCACATGTGGGACTGTACGGAGAATTAATTGGAAGTTTTACAACGCACGTGTGAGAACAATTGTTGATGCAGGGGGCATACATGTGACATCAGTAAGGGATTTTGTCCACTAGAGTTTTCTGCAAATTTGTAAGTTGGAATATTTTCCATAATTTTGCTAAAGAGGACTAGTTTTGTCCTCAAGATTCTCAATCTGAAAATTTTACTAAACAGAAATGTGTGTCTTGTGTATGGATGATTTCTCTCTGATATTTATTCTTTTTCTATAATTTTATGTCATAATTTCAGTGTAAAATTATTCATTGATGACAACCCTAGTTTTTTGTTTGAGGTCACTTGGAAGTAAATTTCAAATCTGAAATTGAATGCATTAAATGCTTAAAAATTCCATCATATGTTTCAAGATAGTATAAAAAATACATAGCATCAGTGGGCCTTGCAACAGAATGAATTTTATAATAAGTCGTAGAGGGTATTAAATTCAGGCACCGTCTCATTCTCATTTCTCCTAATATTAGAAAAACTCTAAGTAAGAAAGAGTTATCATGTTTATCCGCCCATCTTTCTGTGAAATTCTCTTGGAACAAATCCCATCCATCAATGGAGGTATCAGGAAGGGATTTGTACCATATTCATGCATCCCCATCAAGGATCTGCACAAACATATTCATCACCACATCCTCACATTCCACCTCACAATCATCCACCACTTTCAAAAAATCAGCCAAGTGATCCTCAACCAATCCTCCATAGTTCCCTGCAAACTTTGGTAAACGTTTGCGATATTCACTTGCAGGAAGTTATGAGGTTGATTAGGAATTTCAACAAAACTTAATGGGGCATAAACAATTAAAGTCCACCTTACTAGATTTTTATCTCCGGCCATAATATTAATCTGAGATGAAAACAAGCACAATTGCTTCCATAGTATTAGCTTGAGATGAAAATAGGCATAACTCAAAGATGAAGCTGTCGAAGTTACACTCACCATAGAACTTGTCAAAAGAACAGAAGTAACAAGGGAAGAACTTACCAAATAACTCAATATGATTACCAACTTAGGAGAAGTTCCCGATGAAAGTATATTCTTGTTCTGGAAAATATGTTAGAGTTTTCTCAGGCACGAAACTAGACCTTGTGTTAGATAGGAATATATATGATCTTCTTGTGTACCCTAGTGAATTCAACCCTATTTCTAGGCTCACCAAATAAAAGAAAAACTCACCAATGTCATTGCAATCCAAGGATTGATGCGTCCCCGACAACGGCACAAATTGTTAGCACAATATTTCACACTTGCAAGAATGTGAATAAATTATGATTTAGCAAGCTAGAAATCTGTGCAACTCTAGAAGAAGATGCCCTGAGTGTCATTGGGAAAAACTCCTCTCCGTTTGGGCTAGTGCATGCCAACCTGAAGGGGGTGTCCCTAGTGTTTTGTAAGCACTATCTTCCTTGTAAATCTGCAAAATAAACTCAAAAATATGCACACAATATGACCTTTGACTAGAGATTAAGCTACCAAAGGGGCAAGTTGTATAATTTTTAAATTGAAGTAGTAGAATTCCTTGCAACGTCATCTTTAAGTATGGGAAAAAAAAGAGAAAGAAAGCACAATTAAACAATTGAATAATACCAAGATAAAAGGCTAAGAGCTTCTAAACAATGCATAAATTTCAAACACAATACCAACAATATTTGAGAGCTTGATACGAGCATAACAAAGTTTTATTCCTACACTTGCCAAAAGGTTCGATGCACCATAGAAAACAAGTACAAAAACAAGTATAGTGATGACCCCTACACAAAGACTAGAAGCTAGGGAATAGAAGAGAGAGAGAATGATAGAGAGTCTATTGTTGTTGTTGTTGAAGAAATCAACCAAGAACAAATGGAGAACCCTCAATATATAGATCTTCGAGGGAGCACATCCCAATAATAGTTTCCTCGTGAAATGCACACTAGAAGAATGAGTGAGGTAAAGCAAGCATGCACTCACGTGTAACTGATGAGATGATGAATGTTGGAATATTCACCAATACTGAGAGGGGGGGTGAATCAGTATTTAGCACTTTTTACCATTTTTAATCACAACATGTAAAAATTAACTTATCAACAATGCATAAATTCAAACACAGTACACAAGAGATTTTTACTTGGAAACCCAAACGGGAGAAAACCACGGAATGCTTTTATAATATATATCTTGAAGATTACATTCACAAGAAGCACCAACTTCCAAGATTTACCAGCACCAACCTAAAGGAAACTCTAACTCCCTGATTTACCAACATTGACTAGAAGGAGGCACCAACCCCCTAGCTTTATGAGCACCAACTCAAAGGAAGTTGCAACTCCCTGATTTACCAGCACCGACTAGAAGGAGACACCAACCTCCTAGATTTATGAGCACCAACTCAATGTAAGTTGTAACTCCCCTGCAAGAACCAACTTGTTGCCTGAAGACCAAAATCTTCTCGTGCACCACCCAACCACCCTTGTTTCTTAGGCACCAACTTGAAGGAGACCTCGATCTCCTGCTTTGCACCACCCTACCACCCTTGTTTCAAAATTATTATTACAATAATATCAGCTCTAGGTCCTTAACCAATCTGATCCAAATCCCTCACAGAATTCTGCACCAAATGGTGATGCCAAGATGCTCATAAGTCATTGTCACTGTCTCTATCATTGTTACTGTTACTGTCACTATCACTATCATTTTTATTGTTATTGTCACTATCACTATCATTGTCACTGATACATCATTATCAAAATGGGTCCACATAGAAATCTCAACAATCACAAATATGCGCTGAGTATAGATTTAAACTCTGCCAAAAGATATATCTTAAATTCGCCTTGGATCATGCCTCAACAAGAACAATGCAACTGATATTTCTTTATTGTTATTTCACTACTGCAGAAGCAAACATTCCCATTGAATTAGAGGTATGAAATACCTCAGGAAACTCTCCTCGGAACTCTTTTGTGAATCTTCACTTGGATAGGTCTGAAACTCGGCCTTACTACACTTCAAGATAACACCCAAGACTAACCACAAACTTGGGCTCAAAATACCTTGGAAAAATCGCTTAAAATCTTGCCTTAGAGCTGGTCTAATTTCGCCTCGAATATTCACCCTCACTGCCTCCTACAATTTTCCTTAGAACATGCCTGAAACATTCACTGAAGATTGCACATAGATAAATCTAAAATCTGTTCAAAAATAGCCCTCAAAATTGCCTCAGATGTGCCTTAGAATGGCCTCAGAACAAGCCTTAGAACAGTATTAAAACATATCTGCAATACCCTGAAATATAGGTGAAAAACAGACCTAGATTCTTACCTTAACGTAACTCAGAGTTATCCTTCATCTTGCCTCAGCTCTATGCTTAAACTACCTCAAATATTTGCCTAAGTCCTGCGCCAAGTAGAGCCTAGAAAATAGTTTTAGATCTGCCCTTAATCTACCTTGAAGACTACCTCAGATCCACCTTATCTCAGCCATAGAATAGACCTCAGATCCACCACAAAACTGCCTTAGAAAAATCGTCTTGCATATTCAAAAAACTCACCTTTCATCCTCAGAAAACTCACCTTGCATCCTCAAAAATTCGCCTTTAATGCTCTGAAAATTTTGCCCTTTTAGATCTTTGTTTACCTCAGATCAGAGCACATGAGTGAGTGAGTAGAATGAGGCTCTTGACGTCTATTTATACTAGTCTAAGCCACCTTTTAGGGCTGACCTCACCAATCACATCATTAGTTTTAATTTTAATAACATATTCCATCTTTTAGGGTCGACTTCAAAAACACATCATTATGTTTATTTTTAATAATTATTCCAAGTGGGGCCGACCCATGCAATGGGGCAAAATTATATAATCATTCTTTAAGAGGGCATAACTCCTCAATCATGTGGAACCACGTGGCGTGCCACCTATCATTTGAAATAGCTTGACGAGGACTATCAATCCATGGAGGTTTTGTATGCATTTTCAATGTCCTTCATACTCTTTTTCTTCAATCAACTTCGGGGATTCTTAACCATATTTTCAAGACTTGTTAACCATACATTGGAACTTCTTTTCTTGACTACTAGGTATTACTGTAGGTTTCTTGAAAGCGTCTTCCCATGAGGGCCATGCTTAGAGCTAAGCCATAAGGGGACCACTTTGGAGACTCCTTAAAGTAAACCCATCACTTTAAGGAGGGGCTTCTTGTCCATTGGTATTTCCTATTGTAATCCACTAACGTATATTAAAAGCGTTCAAGTCAAAGCTCCTTCAAGTCTCTTCAAGTAGCCACATCTTCATTCCTAATAGTGGCTTCAAGGAGATGGCTTTGCCTTCTCTTCTTTGTTGCTTCTAAGGAGGATCTATTGTTCATGTTGATTACCAACGAACGACTTTGACATCAATGACAACACCATTCAACAGATGAGAACCTGTGTGAACGATCTAAATTAACTGAAGATCACTGAGGGATGAAGGATATGCACATTAGAGGAGTGATGTGCTAAGAAATAGGGATATTTTCACCTTAATTAGAGAGAATGTGCATGAGTGATAAGGAGGAATGTGCATGAGAAGGAAGAAGGTTGCACTAAAAAATAAGAGAAAACGCAAGGGAAAATAGGAGAATGTGCTAGGAAATAGGAGATTAGCGCAAGGGAAAATTGAATTTGCACTAGGAAATAGGGAGAGAGAGACTTAAGGAGTGGTGTGTGTGAGGTGAGTGGAGTTAAGTGAAGAAAAGGGGACATACACCAAGGATAAGAATGGAGTTAAGAGAGTGAAGTGAGGATGTGTGAGGACGTGTGGGAATTATGTTGAAAAGAGAGGACATTAAGTAAAGACACGTGGAAATTATGTGGAAGAGAGAGGGAGTTACGCCTTAGTCAACTAGAGATACTCCAAGTTTGACTTGTGACTAAGTGAGAGAGAGGGGAAGTGAAGCTTCAATTAACTCAATCACGCCAATTCATAACCTTTGGCATGTGCCAACTCACAATCCTTGATGTGTGCCAACTCACACTCAACTAATGCATGCACTTTGATATCCTCAACTATGTATGCACCCAAGTTTTGCCACTTGTCACACTATAAGACTACCACATGTCGCAACATGAACCTACCACATGTCACCTTGCATGGAGACCTCGCCTACTAATAATAGCTCTGCTAAAAATAATAGTCTGGTCGAAAAATATGAAAAGACCAAATATGTCTAGGACTTCTAGGAGAACCATGCCAAATATAGTACGCCTAAAAATAGGCGTTGCTAAAAATAGAAACTCCCCACATGTCAATGAAAATGGGCTCATCGGATTTAATTTTCTGCAAGGAACACAGATATGTGCTCTATTATAGCGCAAGTTGTAGGTTGGGCAAAGGCTGACCCAACACAAAGAAAGTGCTACGACTTGGGAATCCTACACCCAATGTCACTTCAATGTAGGTCTCGCACTTCAAGGGTGACTAGGTCACTCTAGGGAGGCGATCTCGGTGACTCTAGGGGGATTTGGATGGAGATGGAGGGAAATGGAAGTGAATCCCCTAGAGTTCAATTCTAAGTGGAGTGAAAGGTGGGAAGATATGCCTTGTAAGTCAAGTGATTGTTGCCCCACAAGTATAGTACTTCTCCGGATGATTGTACCTGCCCGAGACACAAGCAAATCCAACTTGCAATAATATATGTTAGTATGGATCAACAAGTTAAGCTTGTTGTCCCTAATTTGCAGCAGTAGATGACAGTTTATATCAGCAAATAAAGCATCTAAATCAGCATACAAAGATCTAAACTAGTTAAGTAAATCAACATCAAGATTAGCAATAAATATAGGCTGAAAAATGGCACTTAAGAGGCAAGAGAAAATGGTTGTTGTAAACATCTATTTTCTGTAGAAAATTGCAGCCTTATGGCTGTAGCTTTCAGTGACTTATATTATCAAATTACACCATCAAAATATGCCAACAGTTAGCTCAAAAGATGCACCATAGTTAGTAGAGTAAGTAAGCAAAATTTAGGAGCTAGTCTAGGGTTAGTTTATGAGTTATAGCTAGTAGTTTGTCTAGGTTAGATCAGCCCTAATGACTGTAGGTTAGGGTTTGTAACAGCAAGCAAAGTAATGGGAGAGAGGGGACGCCCTAGTAGGGGAAGACTCCTCTCAATGAGACAAACCAACTTCAAGCAAGAAAACTTTCAAAAGATCAAAAATTGTGTTTCCCAAGGCAATGATTTTATATCTCCAATGCAAAAAAGTATGACTAGTGCCTTTACTATTGGATTAATGGAGTCAAACAAACAAAGAGCTAGAGAAGCTACCTCCTTGGGGGTGTAAGCCCTTTAACTTCCTAAGGCAAGTTTCTCTAGCTAGGGTTTAAGCTAAGAGGGTGTATGCCCTTATACTTCTCTTAGCAAACCCTTGTATAATCAATGAGATGAAGCATAAAATGATGAAAACTATGGTGGGGGTGTATTCCCTTATACTTCCCACCTAGCTCCTAGCATAACAATCCTTGACTTGAAAAAATGATAGCATAATAGTAAAAGACCATACCAAGATCAAGAGAAATGCCAAGATAATCCACCATAAGAGCTAGAAGACATCATCCAAGGCTAGCGCTAGACTTCCACCAACCATTCATCAATGGATATCCATAAACAAGAGATAAAAGAGACAATCTTGCCAAAGATACCAAAAATTTCAGATCAAGTCCTCTCACAATGAGGGAGAGTTATGTTTTAATGAGATCTTATGATCTCTTATTTATACAAAATGTCACCAAGGTGACTTGTCCACAAATTAAGGGGCAAACCACAAGATAAGGGGTCAACAACCCTAATATTGCCCCCTTAACAAAGTAATATTAAACAATTCACTTAAAATTTCACTTTTTGCACAAATAAACCCTAATTTGCAAGGACGTCATCCCTTTAGGGGATGTTTTGGCATTAGGAGCAAGTCATTGGTGTAGGAGGAGGGTGTCTAGGCTTGCCAAGGCCACATGTCAAGCATCCAAGTTACTTCCTTCATGGTCAAAGCCCAATTCTCCTCAAAACGTCCAAGTGCCAATGCATCAACCACACCACCAAACCCTAAACCCCCTAGGTGACGTCATGCCTCTAGAAGAGACATTTTTCTTCTCCTAGCCAAAACGTTTAGCATGTGAGGGCTAGGTTGTGTTGTCCAATTCATCTTTAAGGCCTTCCAATTTTGATCTCTCTCATCTGGTATGTGGGCCCTTGGCATCCACTTGTGGGCTTGTAGACCCATGGAATCCCAAGCTAGGCTTGTTCTCCCAAAACTATCCACCAACTAGGTCTCGCAAAGACAAATGAGCACGCCCTCCAAAGATCTCAAGTCATAACATCATGATAAGTGAATCCAGTCAATAATTAAGCCATCTAAGCATGTGCATCAAAGATCACTATATCAAACAATTAATCACTCAAAGACACTATGCAACTTGTCAAGCTTTGAATATGGGAGGGTTGACGAGGTGTCCTATTGGGTAGATCTTGCCCTAGGTCAAGGAGAGTTTCCAAGAGATCCCTCTCTAAGCCATGTAAAGTGGATGAAGTGGTCGGGGTCAAGACTCAATGGGCATAGGGCTCATGACATATAAGGGGTTGTAGTGTCTCATTCATGGGTGCCTTTGTAGAGGGTGTGTGGTACCTTCGTCCACAATGCACTTTTTCCAAGCCCATCAATTTCCCTTTATCTTTCTTTCTTTTATTTTCTTTCAATATAGCATAAGGAGATGTTAAAGGTCATTGCCCTAGCGTGCTAACCAGGTGATGGCAATGTCACCCACAAACACCTGATGGAAATGAGAAGGTTTGCTCATGATGAGACCCCCTTTCTCTCAACCATGCAACTGAGAGTCATTGCCCTCATTTGGTGACCAGATGATGGCAATGTCATACCACTAGATATTCATGGATGTGATAGACCGGCTCGTAATGAGACCTCCTATCCTTCAACTAAGATTTTAAGCATTCTTTATTATATTGTGGGTCCCCTTTACTCAAAGATAAGTGTTTCATTGCTTTCTTGGGTGATCTCAGGTCGAAGCATCTTGAAGGTTTATACAAGTCTTTTCTCTTTTACTCAACATCAACCCCTCTAGGGCTTCAGCCCCTTCTTCCCATAGAATGAGGGACAACCCCTTCTTGGGTCAATACACCCTAAAATCCCAAGAGATAAGTAAATGGAGGGGAATAATGATGGAAAGTGGTAAGTATGGCCAGGAACGGTATGATGGCTCATTAAGGGAGTTCCCAGTAGCAAACCCATCCCTAAGGAAAACCACTTACTAGTGCACAATGTCAACCACCAAGGTGAAGCAGGGAAGAAGGCATAATGTCCAAGCATATATCATGAAATCTAGAGAAATCTAATATACAACATAATCACATGGATTAAATATTGAAATGATGCTCACCATAATACTAACTTGTACGTCATGGATCAAGGCCCATTGCCTTTCGGAAGCCAACTAGTGTGGTGGATGCCATCTGCAAAACTGTGAGCATCTGTGGTGGTGAGTGGGTTTTCCATCTGTGCAAAAGGGTATTGTTGGTCTTGTAGTCTATCGACGCTCCATATATGCAACCTGAGGGCCTCGAGACATAATATCCTTAGTTATCCACAAAATGGGGATAACATGCTCGAAATCTTCATCTGAACCCTAGAACTCCAACTGCTAAAAATAGTAAGTGCTCACATGTTGTTCGGAAAAGGGTCACTGGAATCGTAATCTCGCAAGGACTCTAAATATGTGATCAAAACTACCATGTGAACCTTCGATCTTTGTCTCCTAAAAAGTAGGGAATATGCTAACAATAGACATCTCTCTCTATCCATAAAGACTTGTGCAAACTTTGTCTCTGAAGAAAGAAACATCACTAACCAATCCTATACATGTTCTCATATTGGAACCAACCCTAGCTCAAAACAAAGCTATCTCTGGGAAAAATATCTTAATGCCAGTCAAATAGAACATGCTAGCTCTTAACCATCAGAATTTGTTGCCTCAAGTGGTCGTGTTGGCTAGGGTCGTGCATTGTTTCCTTCTTTGAGATTTTAACCACATAAAAAATTAGTGTACTAATCTTTGATCTGGTTGTATGAGCAGTTTCTTAAGGTGTTCATCTTGGGTAGAAATACCTAATTTTGTCGAACACAGTATCAGAGACCGTATGAAGACTACTCTCGTTGTTGATCAAGATCCTCAACCTGTGTCACCACATGCATCAAGATTTAAAATATAGTCAGTTTCTACTTTTGAAGTTATCTTACCTACACATTTTAATATGGCCAATCCAAGTGATCTTTTGCTTACCAATACCAACCATAGTTTTTAAACTCGGACTTGAACATCAACTCGGACATTGACTCAGACTCGGATTTACTCGAACCGATATGATTCCAATGACTCGGTTCACTAAAAAATACATTAAATAATTAAATTTTAATGAAAATATATATTTTAAAGCTTTCAAACCATGATTCCAAACCATTAGAGACAAAATATGCAAAGTCTGATCATCTATATACCATGTAAGGGTGTATATATCAAAATGGCACCGAGTGCATTACTTATCATCAACAAAATACATAATCTGTGAGGCTCTAAAGTTGAAACCAAGTGTGAAAGGTCATCCAAAGGGAGATGAGTCTACCCATTTCCTGGCCATTTGGAAACAAAGTCAAATTAAAATAATCTTATCTTATCCATGCATACTGTTAGTCTCTAATTTTTGCTTTTGATTTTGTGAGAAACCTTAATTCCAAACCCTTCCTACCTGCGCTTCATTATCTATTTCCAGTTGATTTTTTATCTTTGTTTTTAGTGTCTTATGGTTTGCATTTCAGTTTTTGAATAATTTATCTAAGTTTGGAGTTGTAAGACATGGTTTTAAAAGATGTGTCACTTTATATGCCTTTTTGAATTTTACAAATTCAAATTATGCTAAGTCATTAATAGCGCTACGAGAATAGCCTTATTCCCGTAGCGCAAAGATAACCATGGCTTGATATGCGCCCATCACCCAGATTTTGTTATGATGACACAGATCGTGGTTTGAGAGTTCGCATGTGTCCCACAAAATCTTGGAATCATTTAGTGATTCAAATCGTTTCTTAATCGGATTTCTCTGTACCCGCAAAGGACTCAATTCAAATCACCCAATTCTCAACGATCATTATATTGAACCTGACATTCTATGTCTGATTTTTCTGAATTTTAGGCACAGGTATTTGCTCAGAAGAATGTCATATACTAACAAATTGCAGATGGCAAATTCAGAACCCGAATCGCGCTAGTTATAGCATTGTGTTTTGATGGCCTAAGAGGAGCGGACAGGTAGTCAGATTAGAACCTGAGGGTGTTGAACTCCTCGAAGCTTATCCCCAGATGGCTCAAAGGTTCAGAGATGTCGGGTGGTTTGAATTCCTTACCACTTTTCAAGGTTACGATGAGCAAGTCTCCATGGATTTTGCACTGAACTTTGATGGTCACGAGGTGGAGATCGGGAAGATGCTGATGCTAGTGACAGAACAGACAATTGCTAAACCTTGTAGATTGGTGGTTGGAGGAGAAAGATGGTGGAAGAAAGAGCATGTGGTTATAGAGTTTGTCAATCAATTCCTGCTTCCTGATAAGCAAAATCCGAATTGGAAAAGGGGAGTTCCTCGTAGTTGGATTAGACCTGAATGGCACACTGCTTTGATTGCTATCCACGGGAAGGTAGATTTTCACTAGTCTATATCTACCACATTAGGATATTAATGCATTTAAATAGCGATTACCCCTTAAATCTGCCTTATTTTCTACTCAAAAGATTGACAAAGATGTCAAAGAGAGTGCAGTCACTCTCCACCAATGCAAAGAGCAGTTTGTTTCATCAAGTCTTAATTAAGAATTTAGTTATATCTGCTTTGAGAGAATTACAGAAGCCCTGAAGTTGGCTCATGCAATATTTAAACCCTAACACACAGTCCAACAAACAAAAGAAAGGCAAAGGGAAAAAGACTGTTACACAGAAGCAAAATATTTCAATTGATGAAACCCCTGTTAAAGAAGAAATGTCTGATATCAGGGTGATGAGGAATAGCAGAGGTAAAAGACCTAAGTTGGATCCAGAAATTGAAATGTTTTCTGAAGAAGATGTTAAAGGGGAAGATGATTCAGATGAAGGTTTTAATACCCAAACTACAGTCAAGCATGAATCGTCATCGACCAGTAAAAGGGGTGCTGCAGTCAAAAGGACAAAGGTTAAAGGTGTGTTTGCGTCTCAAAAACCTAGAAGGAATTCTACTAGGGTTACCAACAAGTACAGATTGAAGTCAAAATCCATGTTTAATCCATCAATCAAAGAAGAAAACGTCATAGTTATAGAAGATGACTCTGAAAATGCTGAAGCAGGTACCAGGAAAAGGGCAAAAAGAACTTCATTGCTTAAGAAACTAGTAAACAAAGGTAAACAAATGTTTTCATCATCTACAGGACCTGTAATGAGAGCTACAACCAGATTAGAAAAAGCTAAAGAAATTGCTAAAGGTATCAGTGAGATTCCTGAGAATAAACAAGATTACCGTGTAGACTCAGATTGCATATCAGATGTGCCTGAAGCCATAGATTCAACAAGTTCTAATGAAGAACATAGCTCAAGATTGGTTTCTAAATACCAAGTTAAAGTGAAAGACCCAAAGTTTCCTTAAATCTGAATGAGCCTGCACCTTTTGAAGAGTGCTCAGGATTCAGGGTTAAAATCATAACTGATAAAGAAAGGATCAAGGAATTTCAAAAAACAGTGAGACAGTTAAAGAAAGAAAAGGCACAAATAGAACAATGGAATGCTCGTCAGCAAGAAAGGATTCAATGCTTAAAAAAGAAGAAAAAAGAGCAAACGACATTGCTCAAAGAACTCAGAGAAATAAACTTCAGACTCTATTGGCACAATGTCGTGCTTACCACAAAGCTCAAACAGAAAAATGATAAAGCTATTGTTGTGATTATATCCTAAAGGTTTCATGAATATTGCTACAATCATAATTCTAATGCTTTCCAGGAAATATGGCAATATCTACTCGTTTTGGCCTGTGAGATGCTAAGACCTCGAACTGTTTGACTAAATCAAACTAATCCTTGTTTTGTAGAATAAAATGTAATGCTGGCAAGATCATACAATATCAAGTTGTTGAGCAATGATCTATTTTTGGATTGTAAAAACTCTTTTTGAGTTAATTTTCTTAGTAGATAGATACTATTCGAATCTAGTCATTAAATCCACACTAGATGATAGGATCTGGAAGTTTTATGGATAGTTTAAATACGCAGAGGAAAGACTGTGTTAAGGTCGAAAAATTGGAGATCCAAAGGACTTATTCTGAAAACTCCTTGTAAGGCATTATTATTCTATTTTGACACTTAATGGCAAAGGCATATGGATGGTTAGACCCTCTTTTCTACTATGTTTTCTTTCTTCATGCTTGAATTCATTATTCAGATTGCAATGCTTTTTGTTTCTTGATTGTTAATTAATACAGTGAAACTGTGGAAATTATTTTCAAGTTTTGATATCAAGTTGATGATCTTGTTTCTTTATGATATTCCGAGACAAGAATTTATGTGAAGTTGACAAATTGAAGGCTTCATCTTCTCTTTTATTCTTGGTTTAATCCATCTATGTGTCTACCTTTTATTCAGTGAATGGGATATGCTATGTTCTGACCTTGATTTTCATATTATGTTATAACCTTGAGCTAGTTTTCAACCACCTTATTCAAAAAACCAAATTATAAAAAATTTCTAAGCACTTTGCAATAAACCAATGATGCGCTAGATTGCCCTCTCACAGTCAAGTGCAACTTTAGGGACTAACACATACAAAGAAAAGAAAAAAGGGAAAAAATGAAAGCCAATGTTAAAGTAAAGCAGGAAAACCAGGTCAAAACCTCCCAAATGCTAATTTTGTCATGCAAAAGGAAGTTGGGTCAACTTCCTTAACACCATTGGCATGTCACTTGGTTTTGAATCTACAGGGAAGAGGTGTACAGGAAATTGGGGATCCCATTGTAGCACAAAAAATGATGATACAAGGGTTAGAGAAGGTTACAATAAAAAAATTCACACATGAGTAGTGTAATGCATAGTAGACAATCTATTTGAACGAAAAAACTCAAATGACAATTGTTGAAAACACAAGAAGGTGCATCATGAAATGTATCGGCCGAGTAGGCACGGACTCGACCGGTTTGACTGGTTTGGTGCCATACATGCCGAGTTGTTCTTTGACTCAGCCGGTTTGATTTGGCCCACTATCCGCTCAGCTGATTTGTTGGGTTCATATCGACTCAGACCAGTTCTAAAAACTATGGTACCAATTACTTCTCATGGAAACCCATATGGAGGATGTACTACAAAGTAAAGGACTTTACCAAATTACCTTGGGAAAAGAAAAATCCCCTACTAATGCTGCAAAGAAATCCAAATGGGATAGTAAAAATGATGAAGTACGTGGATTAATTGGAATGTCCAAGTCCAGTGATTGTCGGTTTCACCTTCAAGGAATTGATGACCCTATTAGCACACAAACCCGCACTTCTTGAGATAAAGTCCTAAATCTCAAGTAAGGCTTTGGTATAACTAAGAAGGGCCACTGTCACCTCACCAACCCTCTTCTACACTTTAGGCTAGATCTCCTCCAACTCAAGGGGGTCTTCCCTAGGATAGGATTGCTAGGATTTTGGTCAATGAGTTCAAAGGTGATATAAAGAGTAAATTCTAGCAAAACAATTTTTATGGTTTAAGCAAATAAAGTGGATGAAAGGACCAGAGACTAGAGTCTTTCCATTGGGCAATGGGTTCAAATCAAGGCTTGACATATGGGAGGCTATCCTAATGATGGAAAGAGGACAATATAGCTAAGACACTCAAGCTACCTTCACTATTTCCTTGCTATCCCAAATTGTAGAATAAAGCTAAGGATATTACTAATCCTGATAACATCCAATACTTATGGATATTATGGTCTCCTGGAATGAAATATAAGTGCATTCAAACAAATCTTGAGAAGC
This sequence comes from Picea engelmannii, assembly GCA_009831015.1. Lineage (NCBI taxonomy): Eukaryota > Viridiplantae > Streptophyta > Pinopsida > Pinales > Pinaceae > Picea > Picea engelmannii. The sequence goes on from ML788391.1 coordinate 175,397, forward strand.
AAGGCAACATAGACAAAATTCTAGAGATAACATAATAGAAAATGGAGAGCTCCTACCAAATTGTTACTCCATAAATATATGTCAAACTACTCCAGCAACAAGAGAAAAGTTAATAGTCTAAAAGATTCCCCACCCACAAGATAGTTTCATTCATTTGATCCTCCAAAATTCTCCAAAAGATATTCAATTAGGCTCCAAGGGATTTCTTCACAAATCCAACCATGCCAAATAATGAAGAGAGCAAACCATTATATAGGTTTGATCTCTATGTTTGTCTACAATAAAATATGAATTGTTTTCCTAGATCCGCTAATTTCTCCAAGGATTAACAATAAAATATCCCTTGTAACAACCTCCTTACTAAAAGTAGCAATGAGTTGTTGAGATCCACATTTTCCTGCAAGAAGATACAATAAAATATCCAAGGAAAACAATACAATAAAGCTCTCAAGGAACTAACTCCATGAGACAAGTAAATGCATGTAATGTGCCACATTCCCCCTTCAAGTGTGAAAAGTAAGCCAACGAAGTAGGGTGCCCACGCTATTAACCTTAATCTGAATAAATTAGATTAATTTAACTATTGAATAGTTAAATCAACCTCAACATGTGTGCACAAAGGTTAATGCTCAAATATAACCATAGTCCCCCTCCAATTAGTCACCAAAAATTAAATCACCATGAACATATGCGCCCAAGAGGGGTACACTTTAATAAAGTGTTGTACCATGTAAATAAAAGATGTTCTCCCTAGAAAAACCCCACCATGATAACAACAAAACATAAAGCCCAACCTAAGGTGCACCACCACCAAGGGATTATTTGTAATGTTCCCAAGCCAATTGGATAGGAACTGAATGGTGTTTTGTTTGTTTGTGTGTACTATTTGTTGTTTATTTTTTCAGATTATTTCCCAGAGTTTCACTGCAGGTGTTTTCAAGAGTTTTATAGCATGTAGAAGATGGACATAGCACAACAATAGATGGAAATACGAGATACACAGAATAACACAAAGAAGTAACCACAACACTTTAGATCTGACCTTTATTTATTTAGTAAGTTGACCTCCATACATGAGATATACATATATGGAATAGTAGAGAATAAATATAGAAACTGGAGCTGAATATGCCTCTAAGATACAAGAAAGGATAGTTGGGAGTCCTCCTAAGCCTCCAATGACAGCATACAAGTCTGAACAAGATCAATTTCTTTCCCTTCTGTAAATTGGCACCCAGATCTAGCTAAGTTGCGCCCTCACCTGGCTGTAGAGACCCTAGGAAATTCGGCCTCTTCAGATATGACCTCTAAACCCTTGAAATTTGTTGTATAAATATAGATCTGAGGTTGTAGGACCAATATGATGAGATCCCCTAGCAAAAATGGGAGATCTGACCCTCCAAATCATTGAACCTCCAAGAGAAGTTGTGCCCTCCTTTAGAAATTCGCCCAGCCAAGAGAAATAATGAATATGTAGCGAAAACCCCTCAAGAAATGATGAGAAATGGCACTATGGTGATGGAAAACTCTTCGAGAAAAGTTTTTTCTTCAAATCTACCTTCTCCTAAGCAGATCGAACTCTTCTCTCTCCAACAATGCACCATGTCTGCAAAAAACCTCCAAATATGCACCCTGTCTCCAAAATACCTCCTGAGATGGATCTGAAACTGAGTAGAATGGTGAGGGTGGAATCTTTCACCACCTTGATCAAGCTTGGATCAGGAACAGAGGGATATTTCACCTCCTTGTTGATCTCTAGGGTTTTTTTTACTCAAAACCCTCAAAATGTCAAGCTGCAGAGCTCAAAGATGATAAGTGAAAAATGACATGAATCATGAGTGAGGTGACCTCCTCTCTCTTTTATACCTCCATCTTCTAATTTTCACTTAAGTTACTGTATTGACTTCTAAAGTATTACTTTATTTCCTCCTCTAAGTCAATTAACCTTTTTAATTGCTTTAATCAAAGTCACTTTAATAATATAACCTGTTACTCCTTAGTGACCACTTTTGCACCTCTTAGCCCCCTTTTCCCCATGAGACTACAGTCTAGAGGGGTAACTAGACTACTAAGTATTTTAATAATCTTGTCAAGAAGAAGGGGACATTACAGTCTCCCCTACTATAAATTCCTTGCCCACAAACAATCCTGAATTGATCTATTGTAGAACCTATTCACTCTCCCAAGTGGCATCTTCTATAGGCAAATTTTTCTATTTGATTAAGTATTCCTTGATGTCCATGTTCCTTAGTTGTTTCGCCCTCACCTCCAAAACCTCCTCTGGAATCAAAATCATGTGTCCTTCTTCGTCTACTCTAGGAATCTTTGCGTTAGCAACAACATACTGCCCCAATGCCCTTTTTAGGCATGATACATGGAAGACGTTATGGATTTTGCTTCCTTGTGGTAGCTCCAATTCATATGCAATTTCCTCAACCTTCCTTTTCACCCTGTAAGACCCATAGAAGCGGTGTTTGAGCTTCTCAGTGCCATTTTTTTTAATGGATGCATGTCTATATGGTTGAGGCCTCAAATAAATGAAATCCCCTACCTCAAAAGTACGCTCCACTTTGTGCCTGTCTACATATAACTTCTGTTGGTTTTCATCCCTTTACAAATGATCTTTGAGTTCCTTAAAAATGTCTTGGCTTTCCTGTATCCACTCCTTAGCCATAGGAGCTCTGCTATCTCCAAACACAATCTCAACAAAAGTGAGGGGATCATAACTATATAAATCTTTGAAAGGAGACATACCAATAGACATGTGGTAAGTGGTGTTGTAGCAATATTCACCCAAATATAGCCACTTGACCCACACTTTATGTTTCCTTGTCACATAGTTTCGGAGGTATCCTTCCACCCACTTGTTTACTATCTCAATTTGACCATCTATTTGTGGATGATAGCTAGTGATGGGGGGTAATTTTGTACCCACTAGACAAAATAGCTCCTGCCAAAAGATGCTCATAAATATGTTATCCCAGTCACTCGCAATCATTTCGGGCAACCCATGCAACCTGAAGACTTCTCTGAAAAACTGATATGCCACTTGAGATACGCTAAAGTCCATGGAGATGGCAAAAAAGTGAGAAAATTTGGTCAAACGATCTACTACCACAAACATGCAATCCTTACCCTATGCCTTTGGGTAACCTTGTAATGAAATCCATAGATACATTTTCCCACTTATGCTCTGGAATGGGAAGAGACTGCAATAGACATGTTGGGTGAGTGTGCTCATATTTGTTCTGTTGGAAAGTGATACACTCCTTGATGCGGTGCATGACATCTCCCTTGAGACATTTCCAATAAAACCTTTCTCTTATCTGTCTATATGCTTTAAGGAATCCTTGATGCCCTGCTAATGATGAATCATGAAATGCCTGAAGCACCCTTTTCTTAAACAAGGATTCAAGAACCGAATAGATTCTCCCCTTATAGTATATGATGCCATCTATAATCATGTACCTATCATCCTGTAACTGTCCATCCATCAACTTACATGCAAATTTATTTTTGGAGTACTCTACCAATAAATGGGACTTCCAATCAACTGATATCTCTGACATGGAGTAGGTTGAGGGTCTCCTAGACAAGGCATCCACTACAACATTGTTTTTCCCCTTGACATATTCTATGTCAAAGTTATAAGTCTGAATATTACTCACCCACTTTTGTTGTCTATCATTAAGGTCCTTCTGCTCTAGAAAGTACTTGAGGCTATTATGATATGTCCTGACCACAACTTTCGCTCCCACCAGATATTCCTTGAACTTGGCCAATGCATGCATTATGAATAACATTTCCTGATCATAAATGGTGTACAACAACTTAGGCCCTCTTAGTTTGCAGCTCTCATAGGCAATGGGATGCCTATTTTGCATGAGAACAACTCCAATACCCTCACCTGATGCATCACACTCCATAATGAATGGCTGAGTAAAACCTGGCAAGGACAATACAGGACAAGTGCTCATCACCTTCTTCATTTTTTCAAATGTCAGTTGTGCCTCATCACTCCACTTGAATGCACCCTTCTTGGTCAAATTAGTTAAAGGTGTGCATAATTGGGAGAATCCCTTAACAAACCTGATGTAATAACTGCAAATACCAAGAAATCCCTTGAGCTCTGTAAGTGTTTTGGGTGTGGGCCAAACAATGATTCCTTGGATCTTTTCTTGGTGAACTTGTACCCCCTTTGCTCTAATAATGTGCCCCAAATAGAGAACCTCAGTCATCCCAATATCACATTTTGATTCTTTGGCATATAGTGATTGTTTTTCCATGGTGCTCAAGATCTCATCCACATGTTTGAGGTGATCATCCCATATCCTACTGTAAATTAGCAAGTCATCAAAGAAGACGAGTAGGAACTTCCTCAGTTGTTTGTTAAATGCATGGTTCATGCAGGATTGGAAGGTGGTCGACGCATTGTTCAGCCCAAAAGTCATGACAAGGAACTCATAGTGCCCATAGTGGCATCTGAAAGTTGTCTTTTGTATGCCATGTTCCCTCATCCTGATTTGATGGTATCCAAAGCGCAAATCAATTTTGGTGAAGTATACTGCGCCGTGTAGTTCATCCAATAAATCATCTATCCTGGGGATGGGATACCTGTTTTTTATGGTTTTCTTATTCAAGGCTCTGTAGTCAATACACATACACATAGTTCCATATTTCTTCTTCACCAACACTATTGATGATGCAAAGGGACTTGAACTCGGCCTAATATGCCCCATAGCTAATAGTTCTTTAATGGCACTCTCAATTTCATCCTTGTGCTTCTTAGGGTGCATGTATGGTGTAGTGATGACCGGCTTGGCCCCTTCTTCCAATTCTATGATGTGTTCAAACCCTCTATCTGGTGGTTTCCCTAGAGGAATTGGTTCAAAAACCTTCGTATGATTACAAAGTATTTTTTGTATGTCTGGAGGATACTGCTTGTGCCCTTCGTGACTCTTCTCCATAACAAAACATTCTGCTGCATAGGCCACCTCCTCTCACCTAAATATTGCATGCATTATTTTAACTGTTACCACTCTAGGTGATTCTCATGTCATCCCCTTAAGTGTGACCCTTTTTCCATTCTCCATGTTGAAAGACATCTCCATGGTTTTGTAGTTGGTGGTGATTGATCCCATTGTGCTAAGCCACTGCACACCCAGTATGATGTTTGTATATGGTATATCTACTACATAGAAATCTTGTGCAAATTGTATATACACAAGGTCAAGCTCATTTGTGGAATATACTTGTCACAAGCCATGGTGCGTCCTCCTGCTACTTCCACAAAAAACCCCTCAAAGTCCATGGTGGGAATGTGTCTCCTTTCTACCATAGAAATGCCAATGAAATTATGATAAGCTTCTCCATCAACTAGTACTCTTGCTCGATGTCCCTGCACAACTCCCTTCATCCGAACGGTATTAAACTTGGGCAGTCCACTAATGGATCCAATGGTAGCCTTCTCAATCCCTGCAGTATGGTACGTGGTTCCCTCTTCTCCCTGCGCATGTGAGACCTATTCTTCCTCCTTCTGATCCATCTCTATGTTATGAATGGCTCCACTTTCCTCCTCATCCATCTCATCTTCACTATTAGAAATCACTTCTATATAATGAATTTTCCTTTTACCCATACATCTGTGACCTGGTTGCCATGGCTCTTTGCAAGTAAATCATAGTTTCTTCCTTCTTAATTCCCTCCTAGTAGCTTCATCCATCTTCCCTTTGCCTTTGTCAAACCGTCTGGTTTCTCTCCCTCTTGGAATGATTGGGGGTCTACGTGTGACCTTGTTTTTGTAGGCTGCCCCTACCAAATCTCTGGTGCGCTCAATAGTATCCTGTAAAGTTATAGGCTTGAAAGCCTTAACCCATCCACGTAAAGGCTCAGTCAAACCTTTTATGTACATCATCGATAACCTGGATTCTGACATATCTTAAACCATAACTGCTACTCTCTGAAACTCCTCAATGAATGCTTCTGCTAACCTTGTTTGTCTAATCTGCATGAGCTCCTTGAAATGAAGTTTTGGATCCTCCCTGTCAAATCAGTTAATGAGTCTCTAGGTGAAGTCAAGGTATGAAGTGACATGTTCATGACCCAAAGTGGTCATCCCATGAAACCACCAGTCATGTGCTTTACCATTCAAGTGTAATGTTGCGAACTTGATGACCTTCTCCTCTTCCATGGGGTTCAACTGAAGGTAGGCATCCATCTTTTGTACCCAAGCCTTAGCTGAAATCTGTCTAGATCCATCAAAGTGGGGCATCTCCATTCTTCCTGCCTTGCTCCCCAACTCATTGTCACCTCTGTAGTGTCCCTTAGACTTCTGCTTGTACATGATGTGGCAATATTCTCCCAAGGAAACATGTCTTCAGAAAACTACACTTAGAGAGTTATATGCTCTCTCCATATCATCCCATTCATCCTCAATGCCTCCATGCCCAAGGCATTTATGTCCCTTGGTCGTGCCTCCAAGAAAGTAGGCATATATGGCCTAGGTGTGGTCCTACTAACCATGTGGGAATGAGAACATGTGCCTCTAGATAATTTGGGGTCCTCTGTATGATCTTTGTGCCCAGATTCCTCATCATGACATGTTCCTCCCTGAGATCCACTGACTCTTTGATTTCCTCTAAATAGGGGTGTTTCCTTGCCATGTCTTTGATCCATCAAGAAATGAGAGAGGATATCCTGATGCTTGTGTTGTTCCTCCATTATGGCTATCATTCTATCTTGTCCTTTCTGAAAATTTGCAAAGGATATCTTTAGTTCTGCATGTTCCATAGACAAATGATTTTGCATCTCCTCTAGGTTACACTGCATAATAACTTGGTTGTTTTGTATTGTATCATTCATTGTTTAAATCACCTTTTCAACTAAAATTATTGCTTCTTCTGACACTGCATTCTTTGTTTCATGAGTTTCCCCCATACTTTCTTCTGGATCGTCCTCTTCTAGAATACCTGATACAGGTTGTCCCCCACGACCTCTCCTCCTAGGCATTAGATTTTATCACAGGCTAGTGAAGGAATTCGCTCTGATACCACTTTAATGTTGCCAAGCCGATTGGATAAGAACTTAATGGTTTTTTGTTGTCTGTGTGTACTGTTTGTTGTTTATTTTTGCAGATTATTTCCCAGAGTTGTGCTTGAGGTGTTTTCAAGAGTTTTATAGCATGTAGAAGATGGACATAGCACAACAATAGATGGAAATACAAGATGCACATAATAATACAAAGAAGTAACCACAACACTTCAGATCTGACCTTTATTTATTTAGTAAGCTGACCTCCATACATGAGATATACAGATCTGGAATAGTAGAGAAGAAATATAGAAATTGGAGCTGAAGATGTCGCCAAGATACAAGAAAGGAGAGTTGTGATTCCTCCCAATCCTCCAATGACAGCATACAATTCTGAAAAAGATCAATTTATTTCCCTTATGTAAACTAGCACCCAGATCTGGTTGAGTTGCACCCTCACTTAGCTATAGAGACCCTAGGAAATGCGGCCTCTTCAAATCTAACCTCTAAACCCTTGAAATTTGTTGTAGAATTATAGATCTGAGGTTGTAGGACCAATATGATGAGATCCCCTAGCAAAAATGGGAGATTTGACCCTCCAAATCACTGAACCTCCAAGAGAAGTTGTGCCCTCCTTCAGAAATTCGCCCAGCCAAGAGAAATAATGAATATGCAACAAAAAACCCTCAAGAACTAATGAGAAATGGCGCTATGTGTTGTTTTTCTTCATATGAGATATGATCGATATATTATTACAATGATGAGTGTTCTATATATAGGGAACATATGGTGACCATCCATGAAAGGATGCGTCCCTTGGATAATCAATAACTATTTATTGTTATCACTTACTTATTATATATAGTATTTAATAATCAATAATTATATTATTAATTATTAATCTAAGAGAATGTCTTCCCGATGTTGTCCAAACATCAACACTCCCTCTCAATGAGGGAGACATTCTGCATCATTCCAAGCTTGTCTTTGAAGTATACAAACTCACCCTAGACTCATGACACTTGTTTGTCAGTCTTGGTAGACGTCTCTCTCCCCGCTGAACCGAGGAGAAACACCTTCTGCGGCTCTCCCTCTGAGGCAATTGACTCTCTCTGAGATCAGGCTCACTTTGGGTCCGCATATAATAACATATAACATCTTGAGTCTTTATCATTCCTTATCAAATCACCATGACTAGGACAAAGACCACACCAGGATATTTCACCACAGGCACACACCTGTGAGTGAATGTCAGGCCGATGCTAACTGACACGTGGAAAGCACTTCAAGCACCTCAAGTCCATATTATTCCTTGTCATGATCAAGGAAGGACTACGTCTGGGCCCATTTACCACAAGTGCACCTTTATGATAAATGTATCCTTTCTCCCTTGGTCTTCAACCCAATCTAGGAGAAGGTCTGCCCGATGTTGAAATATCAACAGTCCCTCTTAGTTAGGGAGGTATCTTTCCATAGTAGTACACAACTACTATCTAGTGGTACACAACCACTGCTAGTAGCACACAACTATTGTCGAGTGACTCACAATCACTGCCAATGGTACACAACCATTGTAGTAGTACACAACTATTGTCCAGAGACACATAGTCTCTACTAGTGGTACACAACCATTGTAGTAGAAAAAGGTATGTCATACACGACACTCCCATGTGGAATTCTAAAGGCTACTCCCTCTAGAAACACTAGGGTCAACTCCCCACAGTGTGTGACGTCAAGGTAAACTCCTTTGACATGTCCTCATATTCTCTCCACAAGGGACGTTGGGCTATAAGCCCAAATCCACTTATCCCTTCTCAGATAAGTGTCTCACTTATCCCTTCTTGAATAAGTGTCCTCACAGATCAACTTAACTCAGTTCACAGAGGAGTACGATCTGAAGAATGTTTGTCACATATGGCACTCCCATGTGGACTTCTAGAGGCTACTCCCTCTAGAAACACTAGGGTCAACTCCCCATAGTGTGTGAGGTCAAGTTCAACTCCCTTGACATGTCCTCATGTTCTCTCCACATGGGATGTGTCCTCATGTGCTCTCCACAAGGGATGTTGGGCTATCCCTTCTCAGATAAGTGTCCTCACAGATCAGCACACTTATCCCTTCTCGGATAAGCCCAAACCCACTTATCCCTTCTTGGATAAGTGTCATCACAAATCAACTCAACTCAGTCACAGAGGAGTACGATCTGGAGAATGTATTAGGAAGCTGCAAACATCAACACTCCCTCTCAGTGAGGGAGGCATTCTTTGCCACGCCAAGTCTGTCATGGAAGTACTCGAACTTTGTCCTGGTTTGGTAAGAACATTAGCAACTACTCATCTGTAGGAAGGTATTGCACTAGTACTTCCTCTGCACCATGTCTTGGAATAACAGTGGAATCCAACACATGTCCAAATAAACATGCAAGGAGCTTGCAAAGCCACACTGCTTCACGGACTACCACACTCAATGCAAAGTACTCTGCTTCTGCGGTGCTCAAGGCCACAGAAGTTTGTTTCCTGGTACACCAGGAAACCATGACAGATCCCAAAGTGAAGCAACACCCAGAGGTGCTCTTTCTGTTCATTGTGCTCCCTGCCCAATCAGAGTCAGTATATCCCTACAATCTCGTGTCAATACTGGAAGTATATCTCAGACCATGTCCAACTATGCCTCGCAAGTATCTCAACACATGCTTCGCAGTAATCCAGTGTGTCTATCTCCACTAACTCATAAACTGGCTAAGTGTACTCACTCCATAACAAATATTTGGTCTTGTGTTAACCAGATACATCAATGATCCAATCAGTTGTTTGTACAGAGTCAGATCAATTTCGTCAGAATCAAAGAAGACACACTTAGTTTCTTCAGATTCCTCACCATTGGTGTAGCCACGGGCTTCAAGTTCAACATCCCAAACTTCTTCAATATCTCAACTATGTACTTCACCTGACTCAAGAATATCTCATCAGTTCTCTGCCACACCTCTAGTCCCAAGAAGTAGTGCATCATACTAAGGTCCTTCATGTCAAACTCAAAGGCCAATGCATACTTGCATTCAACAATAAGGCTCTTTGTACAGGTGAGGAATAAATCATCAACGTAGAGGACCAAAATCAAGGACTCACCATTAACAGTCTTGTAGTACAGGCTAGGATCGGAAACACTTTTGTTGAAGCCCAAAATCATCAAGTGTCCATCACTCCTCGCATACCAAGCTCGAGGTGTCTGATTGAGTCCATACAGGGCCTTCTTCAACCTGCATACATGAGACTCCTTCTCATGTATCACGAAACCATATAGATGTTCAATGTACACTTCTTCCTCAATCTCTCCATTGAGAAAGGTTGTCTTTACATCCATCAGATGTACTCTCCAACCCATGGATGTTGCAGGGGTAATAATGATCCGAATAGAATTGTATCCAACAACATGAGAAAATGTCTCCTCATAATCTATTCCCTCCACCCGAGAGAATATTCTAGCAACACATCTCATTTTGTGCCTCTCGATGTTGTCGTCAACTGTGTGTTTGATCTTATAGATCCATTTGGAAGTCACTACAGACTTCCCCTTAGGTCTCGGAACAATATCCCACACATCAATCTTCATGATGGATTGATACTCCTCCATGATGACATCTCTCCATACTGGATGACTAGTTGCCTCCTCATAATAGGAACGCTGAAAATGAATGATGTGGATCATAGTTGCGGCATTGTACGAATATCTCTGAGGTCTCTTGCTCACTCGGAAGGTACCACGAGGAGTTGCATGTCCTTTTGCCTCATACAGAGTCTGATGAGCCCATGCAGGTCTCTTCCGACCTATTGCAATATCTTTGCGAACATTAACTGGAGCTACAGGATCAACGGGACCAATTTAATTAATAGGTTCAATTGTCTCCCTCTGAAAGGTAATGTCATCTTGGACCATATTTGACATATAGTGGTTTGCTCATGAAACTAATGTCTAAGACATATCGAGGTTCCCTCATGGAACCAATGTCTCACAAGACATATCGAGGTTTCCTTGTGAAACCAACGTCTTGATTCCTTCATCTCACCGTCTGAGGCACGTCAAGATGAATTCTACATTCCCCCCTACTATTCCACACAAGACCCTCTGGGGAGAATGTCTCATGATGTTTCCTCAAACATCAACACTCCCTTTAGAGTTGGAGGTGACTCCTCCTCTATCTTTGCTCCCTCTGAAACCAAAGGTAGCTCTTCCTCATTCTCTGGCGGCAACTCAATCTCTGCTCCCTATGGATGTAATACATCCTCCTCTACTTGTGTCTATCACCATAGTTGTGTTATAGTCGGTCTTCATTGGTTGTATCCATGATCACTAAAACTGTCTCTGTTATTTGGCATGGTCCCGTCCTGGGAGGTACATTGCTCCTAGAGACTTCCTGTCTTTGAGAATCATGGCTGGCAATGTCTCTCCTTGATATCATGTTGGAAGGTCTTTTCCTCCATGTCTGCCTCCTGTGACCATCATTATGGCTCCTTCTCAGAGCTATTACCTGTGACCTTCCCGAAACAAGAAACAAGAACAACAAAAAACATCTCCTAAAGGAGATCAATTTATCTTGTGCACAACTATATACAGTGACCCTCCAAATGATATGTCTTCTACTATGACCAACACACATCCATCATATACTTGATGTCATATGGATACCAACACACATCCATCATGTCATACAACTAAACATGTTGATTTTATAGTGTTAAATTAGACAAGCACAATTTTCCACAAGTGGTAATTACTTCCAATGATGTACGATATTACTTTAGTAAACACTAGAACATCACTAAGTAACTCGAAAAATTTCAACTTCTTAGTCTCTTCCTTAGATCACTTATCCCACTTGTGTGAGAGAAAAAATATGTGTGTCTATTGTTGTGTCTTTCAAGTGTCTTTTTATAGTAATATTAGATTGTTCCAAAAAGACACGTCTCTTTGAAAATTAAATTTAAAATTAATTTTCTTTCTTATAAATAGTTGGAGAATACCTCTTGTAACTACCCAAAGATTAATTTGGTTATAATCCATCCACATAGTATTTGACTTTGTTAAATTGTTCCTCCATAATTCATGCGATTCTTTGCATAAATATAGGTAGAAGTAAATATGCAGTACATTCCTCATATTTAGGTAATTAGACATTTTTACTTRAAATTATTGCCCACCATAATTTATGGAATTCTTTCTATAATTTAGGTAGGAGTAAAAAGTAAATATGTTGTACATAGAGATTGTAACAACCCCATAAATTTAACACTCCCAACACTTTACTCTACTCTCATTTTCTTGGGCCCTCCTGTGAGGGAGTCATGCTTCATATCTACCTTCTCCTAAGCAGATCGAACTCTTCTCTCTCCAACAATGCACCCTGTCTGCAGAAAACCTCCAAATATGTGCCCTGTCTCCATAATACCTCCTGAGATGGATCTGAAACTAAGTAGAATGGTGAGGGTGCAATCTTTCACCACCTTGACCAAACTTGGATCAAGAACAGAGGGATCTTTCACCTCCCTGTTGATCTCTAGGGTTTGTTTACTCAAAACCCTCAAAACGTCAAGCTGCAGAGCTCAAAGATGCTAAGTGAAAAATGACATGAATCATGAGTGAGGCGCCCTCCTCTCTCTTTTATACTTCCATCTTCTAATTTTCACTTAAGTTACTTTATTGACTTCTAAAGTATTACTTTATTTCCTCCTCTAAGTCAATTAACCTTTTTAACTGCTTTAATCAAAGTCACTTTGATAATATAACATTTTACTCCTTAGTGACCACTTTTGCGCCTCTTAGCCCCCTTTTCCCCATGAGACTATTGTCTAGAGGGGTGACTAGACTACTAAGTCTTTCAATAATGTTGTCAAGAAGAAGGGGACATTACATTATTACATCAAAAGTAATTATCCAACCTTAGGAAAAAGGTTAGATCAACATCAAATCATATGTAGTACCCCCCTTTCTAAATCAAAACTTAGGAAATAACACATCAATGAGGGTACTAACATCATTAAACACACTTCCCCCTTGGCGATGTCTAGCAAATGTTACATCCTAAAGTTAAATCACCTAGGAAAATCCCACAAAGGTAACATGAATCATCCCACCATAGTAACATCATAAGAGAAGAGGGCATAAAGAAGTGCTAACCCATCCAATCATCAAGTATGTTCCTCATCACACATCAACACATGAGGACCATGTAGAAAACCCCATCCTAGTGACATCAACATCATACATCAACACACAAATTCACTAGGAAACATCAACAACATCATGGAACATCTACCTCCTACCACCATCATCATCTAACCCCTTGGGGGGCTAGAACCATCATCCATATCCAAGATAAGCATATATATCAAACCCTCATAATGAGATAGTATGCTCCACATCCATCAAAAGTGCAACCAAGGGGTGATCAACAAGGCAAGCACATGTGGGAAGACCACCAAGGAGAAAGCACAATCATCCAACCAAGGAGAAGTGAGACTCCCCCAACCAAAGACCTCCATCAAATGATATGATGCCATGAAGATGAATCCCCCCAAGCCGGTCCAATAGCTCCAAGGAACCAGCAACAAATTTCCATCAATGTGATGAAAATCACAAAGTGGAACCTCATACAATCTGAGGTGTAATAGTGCAACAGTTTTCTTCTTGTGTCAGAAGGACTATTGATAATTAGATCAATTTCAGCCAATAAGATCAATTTGGCTTGGTATTAGGTTGGTTTTGTCTTGTGTTGATGTCCATCTAAAATTATAAGTCTTCATCATTGTTTAGATTATAATGTGCATTTTAATTGCCAGTTTCTCCCTTCCAAATTTAAACCTTTAGATTCTACGTGAAATATCATTAGGTCAATTGGGACTCACAGCTCTTTGGCTTTAGGCTTTTTCCTTTCTCGGAAGACTTACTATTACCTTGCATTACACCTGCACCTAGGTCCAAATCTTTCTACAATTGATTGTCGGGCGAATTAGGATTGCTAGATCAATCACCTAAGGTGGTTTTGATCCCAGGTCCTTTTGGTTCTAGGTTTCTTGTAATTTGGCCTGGTCTCTTGTTGGATTGTTGATCGATTTTAATTCTGTCAACCAGACTTTTCGATCAACGAGGGGTTTTATAATTTTCCCCTGTGGTGGCAACGTCTTTTGGTATTTTTCAAAATGTTTTTTGTACATTATTATTTCATTGACAGAAAATCAGAAGCATATTTTCACACAAAAAAAGAGGAAAAAAATTCAGCGTAAGTTTAGAGGTTTATTTGCAAAAGGCACTAAACTCCAGCATTAGAAGGTTATGTAGTACTTCTTTCGTCTTTGAAAAAGCATTTGTTGCCACTAAACTAAAAGCAAGATTGAATGAAATAAATAAAGACTACAAAAATCTAGATTGATGCATTCAGCTCTGAATCTGCAGTATTTCTTCCATTCACAGTATTTCTTCCATACAAATGTAAATTTATTTCATACCAACAGTCCCTTGAATTGTTCTTTAGTAGATCTCTTCAAATCTCAATATATTCCTGAAATAGGAGCACACAGTTATTTAAAAGTAGATAGAGGCAGAGAGTAAAATCGCTATGATTTCATCTAGTGACTTATGTTTTATCTCTCTTTTCATGTGTGCTATCTTACATTGATCGCGAGGTCAGGTCTGGTCCATAGCAGCATATAAGTCTCTAACATATCTTTATCCTTAAGCCAATGGACTCTGCACATATAAGTATAAACCTTCTATACTAACAAAATGGTTCATTGGTTGTAGAATGAATATGTGTGTTCTCTGTGAGACATGTTATGTTAATGTTTATTGTGTGATAATAAGCAAATTAACAGTGGAATAGACAGGATAATCCAACATCATGACATAGCAGTGTTCAGAAATCATTGACACCTAGTAACCCAAAACTAATACCATCAGATAGCAGTAATCGGATGTAAAAATAGCAAACAACTTCATAGGTCTATACATGCCTAGAAGAAAAGGTTGTACAATTCCCCAAAATGTTTTCAATCATAACTGGTGGGAGAAGACCCGTTCACTATAATGGTAGCCCACAGTGTCCATTGAAATATTACCCAAAAGCAGACCTGCTCACTAAAAAGGCAACCTGCAGTGTCCATTGAAATATTACCCAAAAGCTTGAAATTATTCTCTTGTCAGCATAATGCATTAATTAGCCATGACATCCAATCCAGCTTCCTCCTTTCTAAAATCCTCCTCGTAGCTCAGAGTGCTTGGTAATATCATTTGAAGAAGAATTAGAAGGTAGGGGGAGGCTTTTGCAGCTGTACATATTGTCATAATTTTTAAATTTCAATTGCATAAAAATTATTTTATCTAAAACCTTTTATAGTGAACACTTCACTCATCAGGAAAATAGTCTTTTGGAAAAAGGGGTCATCACAGGTTTTGAGTATTTTATGGAAATTTTGTTCACTGTGAGAAAGTGCAATTTCAATAGTGATAAAAAGGAGTGAGGATGTTGTCAAATTAAAGATTTGTTGTAAAAGGAACTTTACACTCTTTATACCCCTTATTTAGAGAAGGATGAAAAGCTAAAACCACCATCCAATCCACCTCTGCAGTTTTGTTTAAAATTGTCATGTACAACACTTGCATAGCAAGCTCTCGCTACGCAAATACTGTAAGTACACATGGATTGAAAGGTTAGCAAGAGATGATTGGTAAGTTGTTTTTGAAGTAAGTTTTAGTCTCCAGAAAGTTTGTGGACACAAGAAACACACAGGTTTGAAGAAAATCCCCATCCTACGCAACTGTTGTAGATTGCAATTACACAACGTGCACACTACGCAAATGACAGTTTAGTGGCAAACTTCAAGATCATTTTCCGACCAATTGGAGAGGTTTTTGTCAAGAATGAACTCAATAACAAAAACCTCTCACTTTTTACACAGGGGTCATAGTTTGAGATATTTGAATGAATCTTTACAGCGCATTTTTCCAGATTTAAGCATTTAATTTTTTCCTATTTTAGTCATCATCTTTGGGCGCAGATTCCGAGAAGCTGGAAAAGAATTTTTGAAAACCAAAAGAGGTTTTTGTCAAGAACGAACCCAATAAAAAAAACCTCTCTTAGTTTTTACACAGGTTTTATTATTTAGAAGATATGAAATTCTCTTTGAGGCCTATTTTCCAGAATTTCACCCAGTCAAATTTGCTGACAGAGTTCTTGAATCTTTGAAATTCGACTTGATGGACCTCCAACTCAGCAAGGTGGATCCAAAATTGATATGGATATTGAATCTTGGATACTTTCCTATCAGATCCTATGATTTTCTCTTCAGTTGGCACATTTTTAGTTGGTCAAAATCAACCCTAGATAGTAGGATATGAGCAGATTTTTGGCAAATATTCTCTCCTAAGCTATTGTAACCACTCTCTATCTTTGGAAAAAGATGGATTTCGACCTCCTCAGCTTGGGGAAGAGTCTTGCTTATATATTTGATCATTTTGATGTAAAAAAGGGGTAGTTGGCAGAAGCAAAGATATTTTGCTTGACATTGTACATATTTTTCTGAATTTGAATGAATACAAGTGCAGAAGTCTAGAACTTGTTCAGACAAAGATTCTTGTGGTCACGATCTAAAGTATGTCTTCCTTTTCATGTATGTTCCTCTAGTTTACTTTACTATTCATCTGCAAATTATCACATGTTTAAATTTGGATAGCAAAGGGTCTAAAATTCATCTAAATGGTGCTTTAGATTAAAGCAAATTTAAACTCTGTTTTTTCCTTCTTAACTCATCAGAATTCATCTCTCATGGTGCTCTGATTGTTGTTATATGTTTCCTCTTTCTTCCATTCTATCACAACAAGTTAAAAACTGAAAGTTCATCACCTACCTAGCATTTGCTTCCCTAAAGAGTTCACCTACCAATCACTGTGTTTCATTTGCTTTCAGAGGTTGACTCCATTGCCCAATAGATCCCTTTCCTTCTTGCCAGAAAACCTTACAAAAATCTCTTCAATCATCAAAACCTAGCCATTGATTTTAGCAAGAAAACCTATCTATCAGAGACTAAGTGACAAGAGAGATCCCTCTCTGAACTGAATAGGCTAGTGTCCAGTTCTAAAGTGGTTTTGAGGTTACCTTGGGGTTTCTTTGATACAGCCCAAAGAAATTACCAAGTGCTAACAATATGCTCCACATCCATTAAAAATGCAACCAAGGGGTGATCAACAAGGCAAGCACATGTGGGAATACCACCAAGCAGAAAGCACAATCATCCAACCAAGGAGAAGTGAGACTACCCCAACCAAAGACCTCCATCAAATGATATGATGCCATGAAGATGAATTCCCCCAAGCTGGTCCAATAGCTCCAAGGAACCAGCAGCAAATTTCCATCAATGTGATGAAAATCACAAAGTGGAACCTCATACAATCTGAGGTGTAATAGTGCAACAGTTTTCTTCTTGTGTCAGAAGGACTATTGATAATTAGATCAATTTCAGCCAATAAGACCAATTCGGCTTGGTATTAGGTTGTTTTTTTCTTGTGTTGATGTCCATCTAAAATTATAAGTCTTCATCATTGTTTAGATTATAATGTGCATTTTAATTGCCAGTTTCTCCCTTCCAAATTTAAACCTTTAGATTCTACGTGAAATATCATTAGGTCAATTGGGACTCACAGTTCTTTGGCTTTAGGCTTTTTCCTATTACCTTGCATTACACCTGCAAACTAGGTTCAAATCTTTTTGCAATTGATTGCCGGGCGAATTAGGATTGCTGGATCAATTACCTAAGGTGGTTTTGATCCCAGGTCCTTTTGGTTCTAGGTTTCTTGTAATTTGGCTTGGTCTCTTGTTGGATTGTTGATCGATTTTAATTCTATCAACCAGACTTTTCGATCAACAAGGGGTTTTATAATTTTCCCCTATGGTGGCAACGTCTTTTGGTATTTTTTCAAAATGTTTTTGTACATTATTGTTTCATTGACAAAAAATCAAAAGCATATTTTCAAACACAAAAAGAGGAAAAATATTCAGCATAAGTTTAGAGGGTTTATTTGCAAAAGGCACTAAACTCCAGCATTAGAAGGTTATGTAGTACTTCTTTCGTCTTTGAAAATTAATTTGTTGCTACTAAACTTAAAGCAAGCTTGAATGAAATAAATAAAGACTACAAAAATCTAGATTAATGCATTCAGTTATGAATCTGCAGTGTTTCTTCCATTCACAATATTTCTTCCATACAAATGTAAATTTATTTCATTCCAAGATTCCCTTGAATTGTTCTTAGTAGATCCCTTCAAATATCAACATATTCCTGAAATTGGAGCACCCAGTTCTCTAAAAGTATATAGAGACA